>JAGGNH010000070.1:0-282112 GCA_026586065.1 Dioscorea zingiberensis | reverse complement strand
CCGACCGCTTTAATTAATCTAATAAATAAATGTAGATTTATCTACCAAAAAAAAAAAAATTCTTTTGTTACCAGCTACTGCAAAACCATTGAAACCACAAGGTTTTTTTTTCATAATTTTCCCTTCAACATACTTTACAAGAATATTTTTCAGCTTTATGAATCCACACTTCTAATCCAATTGCCACAAGAATCGCAGAAAACTCGAAAGCACCATATTAAACCGAGATAGTGAATTTAGAAGTTAAGGTGATCCAATTGAAATTCTTTTTAAAGTCATTTATTTCACCAAAATAGGATATCTACCTCTTTAAGTTTTAGTGACTATCTCAAGTAGTTTAAATGTGAATAGTATGGTGATGATGTGGCAAGCCACACAGTGAAAACCAAGTGCAGTGTGATGATGTGAAAGCTTTGCCACGTAAGCCCACCGCTATTAGCAGCGTTGGCTGCTAAAGTGACTCAATTGGATGAATTCTAATAGGAAGTTTGGTGACTTCCAATTGAAATTTTTAAAAATTGGGTGACCTCAAGGAAATAGGAATATACCTCTATAATTTAAAAGTAACTATCCGGGTAGCTTTCTAATTCTCCTTTTTATTTTTGTGGACAAAAGTTAAATGAGACAGTTCTCCATGTAATGGAATCAGTAAAAGGAAAATAAATCCAAATTGCTTTGTTGGCTCATTGGATTCAAGTAGTATTTACATATTTCTAAAAGATTGAGTCAAGAGAATAACAACCCTACAGGTGTGTAAGACTGAATTAAAAGATTAGGTTGATGAATCTTAGCCATAAAGGAGTTAAGTGATTATGTATATATTTATAAAATTATCTATTAGAAGTTCCTTTGATAACTCAGTAAGAATAACCATTCTGTCCTTTTTCTCATAGTTTTTAAGTAATTTATGTCTTCGTGCGTGTGTCAATACACACAAATGGAGGCAAATGCTCAACTATAAAAATTTAAAAAAGCCAACTGGTTTCATGTGTGTGTATTTATCCACATGGATATATATAAAAGGACAAGGGAAAATAACAAAGAAAAAAAATTGCAGCACATCAGGCCATTGGGTGTTGGTAAGTTCAAGTGGAAAGGAAGACAGACAAGGACTTGGTCCAACTATCAATCAATGGCTTTGTTGTATAAAAAGGAACAAGCCTGAAGCTCCTTGGCTTCCTGAAACTATCAGTCTATCACCATTAGAACAAGAACTTGAAAACAAGATGAAGGACGGGACACCGAAGACGGAGAGCCATGTATCTTCATCGAAGATCGGGGACCGATGCTCATGGGTGGCAAAGCAGCATAGGACTCGCTGCTACATTGTTCGTCGATGCGTCGTTATGCTCCTCTGCTGGCGTGACTGATTCTCTTACACGCTCTTCATGTTCATCAGCTCATGCTCACTTGCTTGCTATCCTTATTCATTTATTTCATTCATTAAATATTGAGAAAAGTGAATGCAGTAGTGCATGAGATATATATTTGTGGAGCATTGGGTTTTCAGCTTCACACCTCTGTATGTTGATTGGTGAAAATTGGAATGGATGTGTTCTGTGTGAATGGAAAAGTGTTCAAGTGTAATGCTGTGAATTATAACAGAGATTTAGGGCACCATGGCAATGAACATTCAAGTTTACGCTAATTTTGCATGTTGTAAACATATAACAAGCTCTGAAATTTTTATGTAAGAAATAGTTCAATGGAAATACCGATAAATAATAATGAATTGAACTCCGAACAACAAATATGAATCAAGAGGCTGAAAAGACGGAGAACCAGAAGCACTAGAGATAATTGGAGATTTGTAGTAATTGGTCTATTTTAGCTGAGATTGGTTATAATTTGCTTAGAATGTGAAATTCCTGTCTTAGCTGATCTCTGGGAACTCTCCTCAACAATTTGTTTGAAGCAGTTCGGGGAAATTCGGTAACGATTTTGACAGAACTCACCTGTATATGGCAGGAAATAATATACTAAAATTCATTTGATCTATTCTATAATTCATATGGAATGATACTTTGAATAAAGAGTTCAGGTTTTTTTTGAATGGCTTGTTGGAATTTAGCTCTCAGCTGGTCAGGGTTCCGGTTTGATGATCCATCGTTTAGTACTACCATCACAACCAATTATTCAGGACCTCATGTACCTTTTCTGGTGCTAATTGCAGCTGTCTCCAACACATCTCCATCAGCTCTATTGCATACTCGTTCTATTTCGACTGCACTTGTCTGATAGTTTAAAAAAAAAAATTATGAAAAACAGGTCCTGAAATATTGATGGTCGATATTTATACAACGGTTAGGTGATGGTATCATCATCACCTTAATGCCTCCAAGGTTCATGGTGTCATCTGCCCTGCCCTGGACAATGTAGTAGCCACCTACTGTCCTTTGGATTATATCTCCATGCCTTCTCAGCTTCTGTAAGTACATGAATTGATGAAGAAACAAAACCCAAACATGTTCTTTATGATGCAAATATTATGCTAATAAACAAATTTAAAATGAAGAAGTAATCTGCGAAAGTTATTTACAAATGACAAGGATCCCTTAGAGCAGGACATACAAAGAATTTAGCCTGAAGTTTGCTCTGGAGTCTGGTATTTGTAACATGTTCTATTTCCAAGGAAATAGGCAGGAATGCTAATCTGAATTTAAAGTAAAATGATACTACTAAATTTAGATGGCACATGAAGTACTCAGATTTACCATCCCTCTATAAGTTGGCATCCCATCGAAGTTAACCTTCTTGTGATCAGCATTAAGTAATCTATTGCTCGTGCCCATGTATAGAGGAAATAAGCCCACCTCTCCGGCACAAGGTTGATCATCAGGCTATTAATGAGCAGAAGATATTTCAGTTTCTAAACCAAATATTCATTTCAATCAGAATATAGATGTTTTACTTAAGGAATCCCTTGGTCATAAAAAATGACAAGTCCCGTTGACATTGACGTTCCACTAAATGCACCAAAAGCTTGTGGTTGCAATAAGCTTCCTTGAAGTAGGATGATGCGAGTTCAGTTCCACCACAACACTCGATAATGGGCCTATAGGATGCTCGTGAAGAAAGCCATAGCTCATCATCCACATCAGAGGCTTCTCCAGTAGAAGCAAATGTTTTGAATGATGATTGCAACTTTTCTATTATTTTGAGGTTCTACAAGCTGCAAACTATATTTTAGATAATTATATTCCCATTTTACCTTATTTTTCCCCATTCAAGCCCTTCCATACAGTTTGAGCTCTTTCCAAGTTTTGACTAGGGTTGGTATTGTGCCTAGCAATGTCACACCCAGCATCCCTGAACAAAAATTTCTGATCAAGACCCGTGAATTTCAAGTATGCATGACCTATGATAGATGGAATAAAGTGGCTTGAGTACCTGAAACAAATTTGCCGAAACCTCGTCCAAGAGGTGACCCATGATAGAGAGTCAAAGTCGCACAATTTAAACAAGAAAACAAAAGAATCGGGCCCATAACCCAACCCAAATTTGTAGGCCAGCAACAAGTATCCCCTGATTGGATATCAGCATGTGCCCATGAATCATCTGCGCATCTTATTGCAGAAAGTTGTGTCCAGGGAATAGCTTTTGGACCACCTGTAGAATGTTAGATACCTAGTGCTTTTATCACTTAAAATTAGTAAGAGGACAGATTTAGAAAGTACAGAAAACAATGTGAAAAGTTATCTACCAGTTGTCCCTGAAGAAAAGAGAATGTTTATCACATTCTCGCTGACTGATAAACTGGAACATAACTACAAGGCCTGCCAGAAGAAAGAGCGCAGTTCAGATTATATTCTGATCTAATATGCAGATTCAAAGACCACATTCCAGAGAAAACATGGAAGAATTCTCTGAATTTTTTCCCTCTTGAGATTAGCTATGGAGTCCAGTAAATGACCTTGCATTTCTAGATTTCTATTCAGAAAATCAAAAGCATATCTGACAATACTAGGACTGTAAGTGAACAAAGTAATAATTTCTTTTATCTTCAAGATGTGAAAATAATCAACTAATGGGTGTTATGTATATGTTTGAATCTTTTCTATGAGGACCAAGATATACACTCCATAGGGACATGATAAAGTATCTGCTGGTTGAGATTTGATCTAACGTATTTATCTAATAGGTACAATGGAATCCAGTAAATCACATCAATGAACAAGTTTGGCATACCTTGGCAGGCTAGCAGTACATGATAGAAAATCTTTCCATGATAAATCATGGTTCCTCAGCTGAACTCCGATTTCATTTCCCTGGGCAGGGACCACAATAGCTTTGCACTTACTCCCTTTGATGACACGACTACAACATATGAAAAGAGATCAATGAACTCATCAGAAATCTAACATATGAAAGAAAAGGCTGAATCAATATAAAATGAATTATCAATGAATGTCAGAAACATGGAAAGCAAGCCATCCCAGAACATGGTACTCTACAAGTTTAAATTCCACACTGAAATGTTGCATAGTGCAAAGAACAAAAATGCCAAAAACTTTGCTTCATGTGGCTAGTGCATTATAGGAACTTCCTTATAAGTTATTGATTGATATTCAAAGTGATTTTATTTATGATGTGATCATGAAATTGGAGAGTCAACAGAAACATGACATATAGACCATCATGCCTCCAGAGACAGTACCATGAGTGGAGTAATCTTTTACAAGCTGAATATGTAGAGGTAGTCATTAATGCTAACTCATGAATAGAATCTGCATGCACGAACATGATGAGTATAAAATCATAAAGCACATGCTAAGCAAACTTAAGTCAATACATCACTCAGTTGGGTGCACATGCGCTCCCTAAGTGGACTCAGTGATCCATGGGAAGGAAATTGGCATGAAGTACAATTCATGCATCCTACCTGTAAAGAGGAAATTTTCTTCCACCTCTTATTGTGAAATCCTGCAAAGTTTAAATCATGTATACATCAGTAAGTTCAAGAATATTCAGTTTAAAATTCTAATAAGCAGAATAACATTGGCCACGATGCCGACAAGGCAACACATATACCAGTGATTGCAGCAACTATGATAAAATACTTGAGAAAAATGAGAAGGTAGCTTAAAGCCTATGATATTCCTTTTCTCCAGTTTGGATACTTCATATGATAGAAAGTTGGAAAACCTTCATCAAATAATTAAGTGTTTCCAAGACATAGGTCTTATACTGGATTGAAGTTGTGAAAGAATGACCAAGCATTCAGAAAGCAAGAGAAAAAAATATATATATTAACAAATCCAAATTATTGAAGTTAGAGAGACGTAATGGAGAAGGGCTGATTTCCAAAGTGTAGATTGACCATGTAATAGGAGATCAAATTATCAGTATGATTTAGACTTATATTACCCAAGAGACCCAACAACCTGAGTAAATATTCCCTTTGCTTTCGATATGCTCATTCGGACTGCAATTTCCTGCGCTGAAAAGCTATCGGCTATTGATACAACAATACATCCTGCAATGATGATTCCTAGGTAAATGATTAATACTGCAGTACTCGTCATTGGCATGTCCATGGCAATTGGATCCCCCTTTGAGAAAAATTTATCAATTGCATTTGCAACCATCCTGTAACTCATCCAAGAAAGCAAACAACTGTCAAGATTCAATAGCAGAGATGCTTATCACAAAACCAATCAAGAATATAATTTGCACAAAGCATGGAGGTTAAGAATGCAAACACACATGACTTGATCACTTTAGAAGCTCTCTTACTGACAGCACATTAACAGGAGAGTGATCAGCGCCTTCATCCCTCCACAAAATAGCTATATTCTCATCTGATTTCTTCGAAAATACATTGGCAACAGACAACATTCCAGCAATGTTCAAGACCGATCCCGAAACCATGTCCCACATTCCCTAGACTTGTCAGCAGTATCTAGTACACATTTAGGGCCTTCTACGAAACAGAACTGAAAGCTCTTTCACAACAATCGACCAATAAATCTGAAAACCACCAAGAAACATCATTCATCACCGAACTCTAAAGAAAATCCAGCAGAGATAACTCTGAAAGGACAAATCACCTCTGGATGCTGAACAGTGAACTGTCGGAAAAGTTCAAAGCTTGTTATTGGATCACAATACGATGATCCTAGCAGACTGGGGCCATAAGTTTCCATCAACTTCCCCAGATTGGTACGCTTAGCATCAACCCTAGTAACCAAAAAATCAAGCTGATTTAAATCCAAAAAACGGAGCTTTCTAAACCAATCCATGAATCCAGCAAATCATGCCATTCGTGCAAACTTACAGATCGGGAAACCAGTAGGGCGGCGGGCCACGATCAGCGGAGGCCCAGCCGGCGTAGACGGAGTAGTAGACGAGCTGGTGCAGAGGATGGGGATGCGAGGGTTTCAGCACGCCAGACTCCACCACATTTCTCCAAACCTCCACGGCGTCGGCCCGGTGGTGCCGGTGGCCTATCACACGCCGGAGATCCGGAATGGAAGGTTCTGGCTTCTTCAGGGCGGAGGCCGGCAAGTGCCAAGTCGCCCAGATCGATAGTCCCATACGCTCCCCTTCGCCATTGTTGAGCAAGTTGAGAGCTTGAAGAGTGTCGGTATATATTAGCAAGAGGAAGCGCGGGAGGGAAAAGGGCAAGAGTTAGGTGTGCTTGAAGTTAGTTGGAAGGCGTGGTGTTGCTTGATTTAGGTTGCCTTATGGCATGCTACATTGCTACTCACCAATTTAATATATTTTATATATATATATATATATATATATATATATATATATATATATATTATGTTGAGTTATTATTTATTAGGATATGGAATAATGGAAAATTGAGGTTTTTATTTTGTAGATTAAAGTCAAACACTATAAAAATTCAAATTAAGACAGCAATGAAGTTTTTTTAATAAAAATAATCTTAGAATTTTAAAATTAGGATTGCTATTTGCTACCACTTGTATTTTTTGGATTAATAAATAAAAATTAGTATTAGTTATAAATAGTTGGTGTGAAGGAAAATTAGAATAGTGAAAATTTGTTCAAGTTCAAAAATAGAGAAAATTAAAGGTTTTTTATTTTAATTTATTTCGGAAAGAAGAGAGAAAAAATGAAGTCTTGCGGTTTTTTATTATTTTTTTATTTTTGCAAGATTTAAAAATAATGGGGAAATTAAGATAGCTGTTTGGACTTCAAAATTTTTGGAAAGTTTTGAAATTAATAAAATAAGATCAATTTTAACTAGCAAGGATAGCAGGAGATTAGTTATTTATATATATTGAATTAATTACGAAGTAAAAGTATTTGATAAATTTTAAGAATAAGATTTTTTAATATTAAAAATTTTCAAATTAGAATAAGATTTTATTTTTATTGCCGTCTCACAAATAATAAAACAAACAAGTCATTATAGTCCATCAAAAGTATTAAATACTATTAAAACGACATAAACCAGACCAAACCAAACCAAATCAAATGCACCATTTTGCACGTCAGAACACAGAGAGAATATTCCTACTATATATTTTATTTCAAGGTTAAACACTAAATGATGTTTTACAGTTTTAGTATATCAGCATAAACCAAAAATTAAATTGTGGCTAAATGGTATTTGAAGTTGAAAAAAAAATTCAAAGTTTGAACAATCTCCGATCTGTTTCTCATAAGTTCTACACTTGTCATGCATGCATTGCAAATTCAGAAGGTTGATTGTAGATAAAAAAAAAAAAAAAAAATGAGTATTCTAAAGTCCAAGAGTAATTGGTTTGATGCAATGTTGAAATGAACAATTCCAATTGAACAATACAGAGGACAAGTGCAAAAACTAACATGCCTTTTTAGAAGAAAAACATCAATTCTATAAATGTACAATATAATTTGTATATCATGTGTAGGTAGAAGTTCAACCCAACAAAATCAAGTATGTTACTGATATAACAACGAAGACGATGTGTAGTTTGGTAGGATCAAACAGTTGGATGGACTACACTCAATTTGATTTTTCTTTACATGATGGTTGATTGAAAGGTACCTCTTATCTCTTGCAGCTACCTTGCAGTAGAAATAGGCGCAAGTATGCAGTTGGAAAACTCAGCGATATCAACCAGTCCAAGTAGCCTTTTTCTGATATTTGGGTAGACTAAAACATCCCAGGACAAGACAAGATATAAGCTAAGCCGTCAGGATTTTCTGAAAGACAAAAAAAAGAAAGGACATAAGATCAGAAACAAATATAAGCCACAAATTCAATTTCAAAGTTTTTGACTAGGAGATGCATCTGCTTGTACAGTAACATAAGCATAGTGCAGCACCAAGGAGACACTTTTTTGACAAATAACTGCTTGAAGAAGCACAATTGAGTGGATTGAATCAAATAACTGCTCGATAGCAATTAATATTAAGGTGAAGGATCCAGAGCTTATATAATTCCAGTATATTACCCAACTGGTTGCTGTAGAACTGAAAACATGTTATCTGGCAAATCGCATTGTCCACTCGGCTGCAATTTCATCATGTTTAGCTCGATCTGTTAGGTATAGACGAAGCTATGTTTGGCACAACTGGCTTATCTGTGCACATAAACAAAGTTAGAAGAATGGCCAAATAGGAGAAGACTTCAAATGACTATAACGAAAACGGTATTTTACAGGCTCTAAACAAGAGAGAGAGTATAAGTAGCAGATAGCAATAGTCATACATGGATCTGGGTCGGTGAAGACTGCTCTGATGGCTAAAATCACCTTTGAGATTGTCATAGCAGGACTCCAACCATCCTTCAAAATGTCTAGACTTACATTGCCAGCAGCATCAATGTTACAGTGATAAATTCGAGTCATGAATACAACCTGCAAAGCAAAAAGGGACAGATATGTGCACGGTAGAAATCAGAAAGAAAAAAATAGAGTAGTTGACTTTGTAGAATGCAAATTATGTATGATGATTGAATAATAAAATTTACATATGTGATCCCAAAGAACTTTCTACCCAGCTAAAACATGAAATGTTCTGGATGTCATGATAAAATATAAAAAGCCGCATTCATATTCTAAGAACAAATAGAAGGCAATGTGGATCAGAATTACATAAGACAAATAGCATTTCCAAAATGTGAAGGATTGCTTTTAGGAAAAGGGTAATGTATTGTTACATTGGCTTTGCAAAGTTATAAAATAGATAAAGAGATGTCATAAACAGGATGCTCCAAATTTTCAGTAATGAAAAGATAATGTTAAGAACAAAAAGGGAAAGTGTAATTGTGACACTTATGCTCCTCTAAAGAATGATGCGATGAGTTCGATCGACTCAAAAAAAAAAAAAAAAACGAATGTACATTGTCTCATTAGCTAACAAGATTATGAATTAACAAATTGACACCATAGAAATACTACTAATAAGCAGTCTGCTTGTCTTCCTTGCCATTAACAGGTTATCTAAAGCAAAACTTCAAATTCTAGACCAGTCTCAATCCTAACTTTCTACTCCAAACAACATGAATCTAAAGACTAATGTAACAACATTCATGGTTTTGTTTGTAAGCATTTCTCCACTAAATCCCATAGAAACTCCAGTTTTAACTTCAAAATTACTTGAAATCAAAGGGTTGAACTGAAAGTAAACTTACAACCAAAATTTGAGCATCCATAAATCCCATAGATATTCAATGAAAAGTAAATACTGACCACACGAACAAAAACAACTATAACTAAAATTCGTAGCATGCAACTTTAGTACTAACCTAATATGGCACAATTTGTTGATAAATACAAGACAATGATTCATCAATGAAGGTACAAGTTATCAAACCTTTGGGGTTTGAATGGATAGTCTCCAGGAAAGGTAATAGTAAGGAAAAGATCCCATCTTCATACGGCGATCCTACAAAACAAACAAAAGGACGAATTTTCGAGCTAATTCCAAATCAAATACAACTCAATGAAACAATAAGAGATTTAGGGCTACCAGGAGGGCTGATGATGGTGGAGACCCAGTGGTAGAGGTCGTCGCCCTTAGGCCCAGCCGAGCAGTCGGCGGGGGTTCGCGTTGAAGTCAAGCATCTCCTTTTGGATCCTCTTCCCGAAAAGGAGACCGACGTCGCCGACGTCCATGGCCGGACTCCGCCGCCGCTAGCGAAGCTCGTCGAAGACGAAGACATGGACTTCGATCTCTCTTCACTTCACTGCTCTTACTTCTCAGTGCGAGTGTTAGGACCACGCACGAGACCTTAATCCGGATCTGTAATTCGTCGGATTCGGATTCTTAGGTGAAAACAGATCCGACCCGAACAGCCAGTCCATACTTACAGACTTACAGTTGCAAGTTTGCACCTCCTAAAGCATAGTTGTAGTTACACCGAACCAACAACTCAAGCAACCTGGTAGCTTCACTCTCCTCCGGACTCTTGCACCCCCAACCTGTAGCGCTTCTCCCCCACTTGCAATGGCGAGTGGGGGTGGAGGATCGGGCACTGAAACCTTGAGGCCGCCTATCCAGCCAGGGAAATCGTGGGCTCGAGTCCTTTCTGGAGATCCGAAAGCTAGAGTGTTCGGGGATGAGACAGTGAACTTGAATGACAAATTTGAAAAACTGAAAGCTCAGCGTCACCCCAGATTCAAGCCGGATGGGGACTTTCACATGAGAATGCATGAAAGGATGAAGACTGCTCTGTATGGCAAGTTCTTAGGGAAAGCTCTCCCTCTGGAACATGTTAGAATGTCACTCCTGAACCTGTAGGGGGACTTTGGGACATTCTCCATTGCGGATCTTCCAAACGGTTACTACTTCATCCGCTGCCAGACGAAGGAGATGAGGGATAAGGTCCTATGGGATAGACCATGGACCATTGCTGGCATGGTTCTTCAGCTAACCTCATGGAAAGAACGATTCCAACCTGCCTTTGAGAGGCTTGATGCGACGGCGGTCTGGATTAGACTTCACCACCTTCCGATGGAGTTCTGGGAGGCAGACACCATTGAAAACCTTGGTTCCCTGCTTGGACATGTCCCAAGATCGATGACCACACATTGAAGGTTGGCACATCCGTGATGGACGCGGGCGTAGCTAAGTATGCTCGACTGCGGTTGAAATCGATTTATCGTAAACCTCGCCCGTGATCGGTATTTGGGTTGGAGATGAAGGAGATGAAACACTGGCGGCGGTCCTCTACGAGAAACTACCCTCATTCTGTTTCCGGTGTGGCCGTATTGGACATATCATAAGCTCTTGCACTATGATACAGTATAACCAGGCTGCCGGCAGTGGAGATGGCTCCTTGGAAATAACTGGCCAGAAGGATAGCCAACAACCTATGCAGCTTGATGGAACCCAACAAGGGGAACCTGGAACTGTGGGGACCAGAGATGGAGACTTGGGAGACTGGGTTCGTGTGGGCCATGGCCGCCGTCGCGGTGGTGGCCGACGCCAACCAAACAATGATCGGAAAAACAGGGAGGTAACCCGCATCGTAACACGCATAAATGTGGCTCAAGCAGCGTAATCGTTCAAAGACGCGGGGGCGTGGAGGTACGAATGGTGGTCGTCTTTGGCGTGCCCATGAGCGCCAACAGTTGAGTGCACATCTCGAGAAACAAACAACGGTTGATGACCTGACTACAAAAGCTAACCCTAATAGGGAAATCACTCTCTACTCTTCAGCACACACTAGAGATGAACCCCCATCCTCGTCGAAGGGCAGCCAAATCCAGATTACCGTTGAGGATCACCCCCTTGACAAGACCACAATGTTATCAAGTATCCCTGGCGGCCGAATACCTGAGGGAAGCGTCGGAACCGAACGATCCAACACTCTCTCCGAGACAACCCATGGCACAACTCATTACCTCTTTGGACAGGGGCAAAAGGGGCCAAGGCCAAGGTGCTGATCCACTGCAGGGAAGCAACACATCAATGGATACACATGAAAGTTTGGTGAATCGTGTCTACCTAGCTCTGAAATCCCCAGCTGAAGCACATGAGTCCATGGATCTCATAGATGTGACTCATGTCAGGAAGGAGGAGATGCAAGATAAGGAAGAGGATGATGAGCCCTTTGATGATGAGATGCCACTGTTGCACATCCAAAATTAGGCAAAGGTTGCAGCCCTGGCAAGAAGGGACAACCTCAAGACCAAGCCGTGCTCCAAGAAGGGCAGAACCAGCTCTCCTGTTGAGGAGATTGAATGACAATCCTGAATTAGATCTCTTACCTTAACTTATTTCTTCCTGAATTTATCTATGGACTTGCTCAAATTGCTGTGTTGGAATTGCAGGGGAGCTTCTAATCCCCAAACCATCGGGAGGATAAGATCATTCATGCAGACACATTAACCCGATATTCTATGCTTGGTGGAAACCCGAGCGAATGAGAATCGAGCAGTGAAATTTAGTAGCAAATTCGAGAAACTGTGGGAATAGGCTACCATCCTTGCACGAGGTATGTCCGGAGGCATCATCATCTTCTGGAAGCAGAGGGTGGGGAAGGTAACTCCTATCTCCTCTTCTAGATTTACCTTGCATTTGATTTTGACAATAGAAAGACCAAGGCATTGGATCTTGTTTGTGATCTATAATTCCCAAAATTCCCATCTCCAACAAACTCTGTGGCGTGACTTGTCTAGTATCTCTACACTTAACCTACCTTGGATCCTGGTTGGGGATTTTATTGCAATCCTCAGTACTAAGGAACATAGTGGGGGAAGTTTTGAGCACTATGCTGTTAAAACTAGGCACTTCGCTGATTTTATATCACATAACCAACTTTTTGATTTGGGATTTCATGGTACCCCCTATACTTGGTGCAATAACCAAAGAGGTCTAGCCAAGAGATGGGCTAGGCTTGATAGGTTCTGGGCAAATAATGATTGGGTCTCTAATTTTGATGGCTATTGCAATAAAGATCTGCCAAGAACCTCATCTGACCACTCCCCAATGCTACTTTCGGCAAGTTTTTTACTCATAACAAAAAGAAAATCTTTCATTTTGAAAACTTTTGGTTTGAACATGATGCATGTCACCATACTGTCTTCAAAGCCTGGAACAATAGTATTAATACATCCCCCATGCATGCATTTACACATTCTTTATCATAAAACTGTGTTACAAATTGCCTAGATGGAAATCCTCTGGTTTGACCTCTTTTGAACAGGCTATAGACAAGTGTGAGAATGATATAGCAACCTTAGAATCACTAGAAACCTCACATAATTACTTTGACCTGGACAATATTGCTCTCAGGGCCCTATATAATAAACATTCTGCCCTTATCAGGCAAAATACTATTCGCTGACCCCAGAGGGCAAGAATGTTATGGTTAAGAAATGGAGACTATAACACCAAATTTTTTCATAATCATGCCAGAATTAGAGGTTATAAGAACAAAATTTCAGCCATATTAGATGACCAAGGACACACACAGACTGAACAACATGGTATTGGGAAGACATTTTGTGACTTTTACTCCAAATTATGGTCCTCCTCAAACTGTGGCACACATAGCTTGCCCCATGATCTCCTTACTCTTGATGATCAGGATAGGGAAATGTTAGCCCCGAAAATTTTACGATTAAATAAAATATTTTCTGGAGAAAACCACTGAGATTAATTAACACATAAAAGAAATTAATTATTTTAATAACTCAATTAAGGAAAATCGGGAATCTAACCAATTAAAAGATCAACCTTGCAACTGTTGGGCCTAGATAGGGCCATGTTGGGCCGGGTCACATTCACGTATGTAGTTGGATGTTGGACAGAAGAGAGAGAAATCCCGGATTATCAATTAGAAGGATTAGTAAATGCTAGTTAGTTTCAATTATCAAGTTGGAGAACGGGGCAAAATGCAAGTCCCGATAAAGCACGATGTGCAGAGTCAAAAGCCTAAGATCGGGATCTCTATTGGGTCGCGTAGGCGAATTGAAATTACAAAGATGGTCTATGATCACCGAAAAGGACGTAAAGAATGAATAAAATAACAAAATAATAAAATATTAAGTAATAAACTAATTGTCTCGACCGCAAAATGGATCCGGCTCTGGGAGAAAGGTTAGCTCTTGTGCTTGTACAGTAAAAAGAAATTTAATAATATTTTAATTTAAATCATATTTTTTTTAAAAAAAAAAGATGCTTTACATTTTATATAAGAGAGGAAAGAGAGAGGAAGGGAAAAACCCTCATCCTCTCTCCGAGAAAAACTTGCATGCACCCGGGCTCACCTATCTCTAAGCGGAATTCGCTTCCATTATGCTATTTAGAAGATGTTTTAAGTATTTCCAACCGTACGGATGAGAAGATCATCGAAAAATAAACTAGCATATCCATTTTCATATAATTTTGTGACCGCTTGGTCCTCCCACTTAATGGTTGAAATTATATTTATAATTTCAACCATTAAGTGGGAGGACCAAACGGTCACAAAATTATATGAAAATGGATATGCTAGTTTATTTTTCGATGATCTTCCCATCTGTACGGTTGGAAATACTTAAAACATCTTCTAAATAGCATAATGGAGGGGGGCTCACCTAGAGATAGGTGAGCCCGGGTGCATGCAAGTTTTTCTCCCTCTCTCCCGATCCATCTCCCCCTTCACTCGTGCACGACCCCACCTCACCCACGCGAGCGCCGGCGAGCCGAGCGGCGCTCTTCCCTACTACCTCCGGCTACTAACGGCCACGGCTTCGCAGACCGGCTGACCGACATACGCGCCGCCAAATTTCTACGCTACACCGCATCGCTGTGACGGCCGTGGTTCAAGGCCACCGACCTGACGCCACGGGTCGACCGGCCGGCCGCTTCCCGCGTGCTCCCCCGCCCACACCACGCAATGGCCGCTGCTGATTTCAAATTTCTATCCTTGTGTAGCCCGGCTAACTCCATCTCTACGCCCACTCCCGATCGAACGCCGACGAGCCCCTTCTTGCTACACGTAAGCTAGGTCAAGGGACTAGTGGATAACCTAGAGATATTGAGAGCTTTCTGTTGGAAATACAGTAACAATAGGTTGATGAATTCATGATGTATGTTGGTAAGGGCATGACAAATAATATGCATCTATGCTAATCTGCAGGGATGAAGTGGATGTTAGTGTAGGAATTTAATTTATAAAAATCAAAGTGTATTGGATTATAATGGATGTATTGTTGTATATTTTGGGGCCCTCTAAATAGAGAATGTGCTGCCGAATTTTTTGTAGAGAACTTATGTAAATTAGAGCCAAATAAGATCCATGATGTTGCTTAACTATAAATCATGTTTAAATGAGCATGTTTGAAGTGTTTGATAGTCACCGATGATTAGAGTTTAATTCTTTCAGTTAAGGACAAATTCGTATTATAATTGTATAGAAATACGAAGTTCATGCGAGGAGAATCATACTCTAATCTATTAGAGGAATTATCATGCTCTAATAAGTTAGAATTGGAATCTCTTAAGGATATGGAATTCCATATTCCTAAAAAGTCCATATTATTTTATTTTAAGGACAAGAGAAGGGCAAAGGCAAGGACGCGCTGTGGGAGAACCTAGCCAAATTTTAGGAATTACTCTGACTAAGGTGAGGGAACACAATCAGAAATCTTCTCAGCTTTCAATTATTTTGATCGTAATGATCTTTGGAGATTTCACGTTATGAAATCGTTATGATGTTCAGGATATGGTTTTCAGTTTTCAAGCATGATTTGTTGATTTATTCGGAGTCTATATTTATGTTTATGAAAAGCATGTGAAAACATTGCACACTTATAGAAATTGTCATGATAAACATATTAGTGCATTGCATCATACTCGAATACATGCCTGCGTCAGACGTGGCTCTACTTTAGAGCCAGAGAGTACGGTACTAGGTAGGGAAGGGGTGGTTTTATATGATTCTATTTTTACCCGTCCAACTATCTGTTTTCAAACCCTTCTGATTTCAAGAAAACAAAACCCCCTTCCCGTACTCTTCGAGTGCTTAGTATACGTATATACTCTTATGGCTCACGGTCGATGAGTTGATTCGACCGAGAGGTATTGAGTGTTGGTTTATTCCACTGCGTCGCTTGTATGAGAATAGAAGTGTAGATGACACTAATATGATAGAAGATGAGGATTTAATTCCATAGTTTGTCACCTCCACGGTTGTTGATAATGATCCAACCTCGGAAAGCTACCGGGCTTGATACGGTCACCAGTGATATTTGTGGAATTTATTTCCCATGCATCGCAGGATTTGTTTCCATAGCTTGTCACCTCCACAGCTTGTTGATACCGGTCCAACCTCGAAGGCTACCGCATGATACGGCCACCAGACATATGTGGAAATCTCAATTCCCGCTCGATTATAAAAGATTGAAGAACTAATTAAGAGCATGTTATATGTTTCCATTGAACATTGCCACGGTTTTTATTATGATCAGCATGTTGTATCCATGTTTTAAATATTGTTCAGACTTTGTATTTACATCTTTAATATTTTAATACTTGAAATTGAAGGCCTACATGTATGTAAACCTGACACTAGTGTTAGTCCCTTATTGAGCTCCTGTAGCTCACCCTGTGTTATGATCTTTTGCAGGTAGTAAGCAAGGTCATGGCTCTTCTTAGAGTGGGAGTTAGGGTTTGGATTCCCTTAGTTGGCTCTGACCGTCATCTATCTTATTTCTTGTTGTATGATTTGGGGAGTATGTTAACTCCCGTCTAGACTTGGTGTTCTATATGAGACAATATGGTTTGTAATAGTATTGTACTTGATATTATATTTCCTTAATATTAGTTTGATTATGAGTAATTAATGTTTTTATACAGCCTTAGGTCGGGGTTCACTCCCTGACCTGGCTGGTGTGACACCTGGGTCTTGGAAAGGATAAGGGTGTTACAAGATCAAATTTATGGATTAATGTATGCAACCCTGATGCTACTAGTTTCCTTAATGATCCATGGTTTTCAGAAATTCCTATTGCTTTAAAACCTACCTACCTCAACATGAATTTGCCTATAGAGAGTCTAAGTATAACAGATTTGGTGGCTAACAACAATCTGGACTTCTTTGAACTCATAAATTGTTTTGGTGGATCTCTAGATGTGGACAGAATACAGAAATTGAACATAAATGTAGAGTCCAACAACCACTAGGTATAGCTACCAACGTCATCTTTTAGCAAAATTGCATCTGTAGTATATAATCATCTCAACTATGAATCAAGCCAGGAAGTTGATGTATGGAGAGGCTAGTATATCATATGAAAATTGCCTATAGCTCCAAGAGTCAAAACTTTTCTTTGGAAGCTATTTCATGGCAGGCTTCCAACATTTGAATTTCTATATAATTTAAACATTGGTCCACAGAGGGTATGTCCTGTGTGTGAACTTGACAAGGAAACTATGGAACATATTATGAGCACTTGCAGCACAGCCAGAATTTGTTGGAACCTTGTAGCTACATTCACAGGGACAGACCATAACAACCTTGCCAACTTGTTGGATGGTGAGTGGCTAACAGGCACAAATGGCTTTAACAGAGGTAGAGGACAAGAGTACAGGGCCTTGGTGGCAACTTGTGTCTGGAGCCTCTAGAAGGCTAGATGTGAGCTGGTATTTCGAAATAAAAGGATGAATGCTCAACAAATATTTTTTCAAGCCTTGGATGTTGCTCAAGGATACTTGGGAAGACTCAAAGGACAATTCAGGGAGTGTATTCACAACTCCAAGATTTAACAATGTCATTTCAGATATGTGATGCATCCAAATGTGATGATAACCCCTCATGTGGCCTTGGTTTTGTAGTGGTGGAGGGATCAGGAACAACATTACTTGCAGGAGCATTGTCAAGGATAGCAGATACTAGTCTACAAGCTGAGATCATGGTCATAGGTGCTACTGTGGACCAGTGTGCAACAAGGAATATAAAGATTGATAGAATCTGTTCAGACTGTCCACAAGCTTTGGAGCTGCTGGGCAAGGAGAATCCTTAGAGCTGCTGGCGGCTTCAAGAAGAGATTCAGCTAGTGAAGAACTGGCTCAATCTGAACACAATGGTGGAGCTGGCTTATTGCCCGAGAGACCTCAACTTTGTTGCTGATGCGTTAGCCAATTATGGAAGAAGGAACCCGAAAATTTCACTGATTCATAGAGGAGCTGACAGGCCTAGGTGGCTGGAAGAAACCCTGCGTGGCGCAGGACTGCAATTCTGAAAACCTATGCTACATTTGTAGACTTTCTTTTGGTTTTTTTACATAGTCTGTTACAGACTCTCTTTGTCAAAAAAAAAAAAAGAATAGTTGTAGTTTTAATTTTTAATTTTTATATTTTAATAATATTTTTTTTATACATAAAAAATAATTCTATATTTTATGATATTTATAAAATAGTTAGTTATTTTTTTAATATATTATATTAGTATTTTTTGCAGGTACATGTAGGAGCATATATGCAAATTTTCCTTATTTATTTATATATTTGCATATAAGGCGAATCAACACAAAACGAACATATTTTTATTATTTTTCTAACAATTATTCACACCAACTTAGCATATATATAATATTTGAATTTTATAACCATTCAGCTTTACATTATATAACATTGCATTTGATGAATTCTGGTAGTTCTAATTTCTAAAGCTAGAAAAAGTCCATGCAATGTTCATTTTTTTTTTTCAACAGTGGATTGGAGTTCAATGCAGTTTACAAGTCAATCCACTGAAGCAGCATCACTAAGCCATTCAATCAAAGAAGAATTGATGAAGAGAAAAAAAGAATTTTCAACTTCATCCGAATTAACAATGACGCGAAACTGGAGCAGCTAAAACTAATGGCAGACTCCTCCCGAAGCTTTCGGTTTCTTGGCAAAATTGGTATTTGATGGTTGCTAAGTATTTTACAAGTTGAAGAAGAAAAACAATGTGAACAGAAGAACCAAGGATGTGAATCCAACAGGCTGAGGCATTGATACTCCATTACCGGGACTGATCGGGTCCGAAAGCTGATGTTGGCGGTGAAAACCACCACCTGTGCTTGAATTTGAACCCGTGCTGTCCAAAGAAACATTAATTGTCATTTTATAGAAGTTTCATGGAGTTTTGAAATCTGCAGATTGAGATTTTTAACTTTTAAGGAATTCTCGACACTCACCTGCCAGCTTAAGATGCATGAACCATGGCCTGCAAGTGAAAGAACATAGGGTTAGGATTCATATTATGAATTGAAGAAAGAGATTCATGTTTGTATTGTTGATCAAGATGAAAAACTCTAGATCAGACAGCACACTGTTGGGGAAGACCAGCTGATCATTCAATTAATGGTTACTGTTATAATTGGCAGCTCGATTCAGTGATTGCACAAGAATCAGATAATTAATGTAAAAGTTAACAGTAAAAGGACTAGAATCACTTTTATGCAAAAAGCTTGTGTAAGAGCTCCACAAATCAGGCAAACCTTTTGGCTATTCCAAGGCAACAGTTGCAGGTAGCTATGTGGCAGCATAGCCGAACATCGCCTTAATTTTGTACTATTTAACTTAGAGACATGCAACAAGGTGCAGGCTTCTATAAGTTCCCATATTAAGATAAAATAACATATAATTGAACAACCAAAGGCATTCATTTAGAGCAACATCTAATTCCGTTAAGCAAAACCTGGTGTGCAGTCCTGCAATAAGAGCACAACATTCACAGAAATCTTCAATAATTTGACCAATAATAACATTAACAGATTTAATAAAATGCTGCCAACACTCCACTATGTCCATTTAATCCTACAATTATAATTTTGAGGCGGAGGCGCAGCTTGAAAAAGATAATCGTGTGGGAAATGATACCAATATCTGAGGAATGGACATAGCAAAAGATCAAAAGAGAGGATAACATAGGCAGTGACTATCATGGAAATTGTCACAACAATGTGGTGATCAACAAAGGAATCGCTTTTAGTGATTGGGAAAAACCAAGTCTGGGAGTAGTGGTATGAATGCAGCAATTAGAAACAGGACAAAAAATTAGCCGACCTTTATGCATTAAAAAGCATCACAAATTCCAACTACAGCCTATTATAGATCTTCTCAAATCAGTTGCATGTACCCTAATAATTTCACTAGTTCTTTTGCTTAACTAGTATTTCAATGCCAACATAAACTGAGAGAATGTTGAGAAAAATCTGTTGCAAATATATATTTTCTAGTAATTTATCTGATAACATGTAATAGGAATCATAAAGATTGATGTAAGACAGAGGAAGATTGGACATCAGAGGGACAAACATACTAGGATCAACTTGAGTGATTGTGGCAGTATTCCCAAAGTTGCAGGTCCCGCCACTTGCTTGCGTTCTGTGATAATAGTCGTTGAAAGCATAGGAAGCAACAGCGACAAGATCATTAGCATCATAGCATGGCTGTCCTGGTTGGATAGCACTGCAGTTTGCAGAACCAGTGCCACAAGCCCAATCTAAACCTTCTTTCAAAGCGGTAAGATTTGCATTGGAATTTGCCACACAAAAAACGCCAATCAAACCTGATGAGTTTGCATCAAGCTCCGCTAAATCTCCGAAATTAAGAGAATACACATCTGTGCCATTTGGAAAGAATAAACCCCAGTTCTTCTCAGAAACAGATCCTGACTGAAGATCTTCGCTAAACAGCTCAGAAATATAGGTATTGATAGGTGTTTCAGGTTGACTAGGAGTGCCAGAACCATTTAAAACATGCCGGATGAGATTGCTATTATAGGCTAATGCATTGTCCACATTAGCATCCTTTTCATTAGTCCCACCAAACCATGGCCATCCTGTCGCTGTAACAATAACAGGAATGCCAGAAAAATTTACAGCTTTCATGGAGTAATAAGCGGCATCAACCATCGCATCAAACATATTGCTATAGGAGAAAAGTGTGTTGGGATCCACAATCTGCTTGTTTGGAGTGAGCATCCTGAAAAGAGCATACTCTAATGGAAAAATACCTCCCCCATTGGTGTAAATCCATAGTATGGTTGTGCATTAAGCATGAAAGAAGATCCCGTGTTCTTCAAGAACTGGAGGTATTGAACCATCACAGAGTTCCATGTGGACTTAAAGGTGGCTGTAGATGGGGGGAAAGATTTGGCTATCACACCCATGGAATGGGGACTCAAACTTTCACTTGAAAATTAAGGTTGGCAGCGAGAAGTGCAGATTCGAGGAATTGCATGGCTGGAACAAGAACAAGAGCAGCATTTGGGATGGTAGTAAGGACCTCATCCCCAACAGCAATATATGTGATGTTAGTTGTAGGAACAAAAGCTGCAATATTCTTGTTAATCCAGTTTGCTGCCTCTGTTTTGGATTCCCCTATCTGTAACATCTGATCATTGGGTACCCCAACCATAACCTCTATTCCAGTGTTTGCAAGGGCATATAACATTTGGTGGTCTGCATCAAACAACCGCACATGTTTGATCCGATGGGATTGAAGAATTGATACTATATCTGATGGTGAAGGCAAGTTGACATATCAGTGCCAATATTAATCCCAACATACACACCTGGAATTGTTCAATAGTCATCCATTCAGTCCAGAGCACATGTAAGAGAATAAAGGATGCATCATAAAGTAGTGACCAATTTACTGATGGGTGATTACCAAATCATCAAAGAGGATAGATTAAGACAAGTGAAAATACAAGTTATGATGATCATAAATTTACCCTAAAAATAATCCATTAAGCAATTATGAAGTTAAGAGAGATTGTCAGTGCAAATGAATCATGTATGGCCCCTCACCTATCTCCATGTTAACAGTATATAGCACATAGAATGAAGGCAATATCTCTGAGGAATTACCTGATGCAACGGAGTAGAAGAAGATGAGTAACAATAAATTTATTTTCCATCGGCCTGGAGACATCTGACCAAAAAAATAACTGATGCAAGAGAGCTTGAATAAGTACTCCTCAAGTGTGCTTATATCTAGAAAAAAGGAAAAGAGAAATTCTCATGTGTATAAAAAGAGAAATTCTTTTCAGAATAAATGAAGAAATAAATTCATTTCAAGCATTCTTTTTCTTTTCCTATCATTTCTCAGGAGAAACAAATTGTTGGCACATGACCTGAAAACCTTCCTGACCTCCAAGTCATTATCAGATCAGCTTTAATTAATAATATCGCATACCAAGAAATTAGGTCATTTTACTTGCAAATGTTATTTTATCTGATAAAAAGCACTGATGCCTCCTCCTCACAGGAGAAGATTTCACCAGAACCTTTGACCAATTCCAATCCCAACCTTCTGCTAACTTAGCCTACAAGCCATACATTTTGGATATCTCTTAATTTAAATACCCTAAATTTAATTCATCTACTCTATGGCTTTCAAACCAAACAGGAAACAAAGAACTTCAAATTCTAGTTTCTTGGCAGTTCAACCTCAACAGCCAATCTTCTTTCCTTTCAAACAGAAACACTGAACAAAAAGGAGAAGTGAATTAGGTGGTTTCAAAGAAGCATAAGAAATCCGAATCCATCACTGAGAGCTTCCAGGCATATAAAGTAATCAAACACCTCCATAATCATCAATTTTTTGTTTAAAAGTCGAACAAACTTTTTCCATTCCCCATCAAACAAAGATGTAGCCTTTAATCTAATTCTAGCTCTACCTATACAAAACAACATAGAAACACACACACACACACACACACACAAAACAAAAACGAACTTTTTCCAACAAAAAACCAGAAGTAGAATACCAGTGAGAGAGAGAGAGAGGGCACCTGATTGGACTGCACAGAGAGCTGAAACACTGCTACCGGAGCTCACAAAAACCCTTTTTTACGCCCCAAAAAGGAGCGAGAGAAGAAGAGGAAGCACAAGAGTGAGAGAGAAGAGCGGGGCTCACGAGGCAGAGATATAATAATAATAATAATAACTGATGGGAAATCCAGCAGTACATGAGAAACAAGGTTGCATGTGACTTATGTACATTATTACATTACCATCAGTGGGCTCTCAATGGGAATCTCAAGGGACTTTCTTTCCTGCACTTTGTTTTGGCTCAATCAAACATTAATAAT
Source organism: Dioscorea zingiberensis (assembly GCA_026586065.1). Classification (NCBI taxonomy): domain Eukaryota; kingdom Viridiplantae; phylum Streptophyta; class Magnoliopsida; order Dioscoreales; family Dioscoreaceae; genus Dioscorea; species Dioscorea zingiberensis. The sequence goes on along the minus strand of JAGGNH010000070.1, from coordinate 259,125 downwards.
AACTCTCTCTTTATTTAGCAAACAAGCTTAAAGAATTAAAAACAAAAAAACAAACAAATCACAACTGGTTTCAGGTTGTTCGTCCTTGGTATAAATTAAAGAGGAATATGCATGTCGGAAAGCAATTGATTATTTGATCTCCTTTGGGACCTTGTTTCATAATTGCTACTTGTTTTATGTGCTGGAGTTATATATATATATATATATATATGTGAAATTGCTGAGTTTTACTTACTGAGTTTCAATTAACTGGAAGGAATTCATAAGACTGGATTAATTTCTGACAGTGAAAGCTTTTATTTTATTTTTAGTGGTTTACAAGATACTAAAAAAAAATCTAAATTTGGACTTTTCAAAACCATCTATATAATTTTAATATTTTTAATTTTTCTTAAAAATCTCAAGTAATAAAATGGCAGACATCCAAAATCATAAGCAACCCAAAACATAAATACATTAAAAAAAAAACCTAGAAATTTAGTGAACTATTAGCTCTTTACTTCCAGCACCAGGGAAAGTACTAGTATCCAACATGGGAGAGGACAGAAACACATCATTCTAGGAGTTCTGGGAAGGGATTAAGAAATAAGATGGGGGATAAATTCAAGTCAGACAAATAAGTAAAATCATTGGGCAGTGAGATGATTCCTGCACCAAGGTCTATATAGACTAGTTACCGAACAGTAGTGAGAACTAGGCTATGATAAGTCACAACAACACCAGAAGTACATGACCACCTTGTGAGACATCGAATATATTCAAATTTCAAAAGTAGCACGCAGCTAAGAGGAGGATTAAATGGAGTTAACAAATCAAATGCACTCCTGCATGGTACGACCAGCTTATGCAGAGAGAGACCCTTCTCGGTGTGATTGCTGCTTCCTTTCGTAATTCTCTGTGGGGCTTCTGCTCCTCGACCCGTTGTAAGGCGGCGGTGAACCAGAGTAGGACCTTTCCCTGTGTGACTTCACATCCTGGGGAGAGGGAGACCTGCCAAAGAATCAATACAAGATCAAATAAGTATGAACTTGAGAAAATGCATGGTGAGTATAAGGTTTACCTTGAATATTCCTGGGGCTTAGGAGGAGGAGAATAAATACTAGGGCTGCGTGGATCGAGATCTAGCATAGCTCCGGAGTATCTTCCAGGAGGGGAACGGGAGTACCTTGGAGATGGAGAACGGGAATATCTCCGAACTGGTGAGCTGGTATATCTCCGAACTGGTGAGCGAGAATATCTTGGAGATGGTGAGCGGGAATTGTGTGGTGTTCTTCGATAATCACGATCACGGCCCCTAGTCAGATGCAACACATGAAAAATTAGCTGGAGATAATCACCAGGAAACCAAAGTAGTGGGATCAAAATGGTAAAACCCAAGCTTTCATGCATAAACTGCTGCTCTGAGATAAATCATTCAAGAGTTTTTACAGCCATCTTTCCACAAGCATTAACTTAGACATGTTCACAATCCTAAATACCTGAAGGCAAGGCCAGAAATATTGACCATCAACATTGAGTGTGAACAAAGAGCAATGCATCATTTTGCACTAGAAGACCATATTAATGGGGATTCAAGAAAGTTGGGCATCCAATAATCTTCTCCCACAGTAATGAGATGTGCCAAAGACATCCAGGTGCAAAATTACTTGAGGGCGCCTCAAAAACCCTTATGAATGTATACCCAAACTGAGGTCTAAGAGTAGACCAAAATGCACATACACGTGCATTCATACCCCAGCGTAGAACTCACTTCTACCTGTGAACCACAGGCAGCCCCCAAGTAGCATCTCTCTACTTCCTACTGTCATATGCAAAATATCCTCCTTATAAAATGGAGATATCCTAAGTAAAGGATCGTTGAGGAAAAAAATATACTCCCAAAGGCATTGCCTGCTTTCACTTTAAAAGGTACACTTTTCTCAGTTCTGACATGATAATTTAAATTGCATGCCTACAAATGTTAGCATAACCATGTCCATTAAAGGCTTTGACCAAATTTCCCTTTGAATTGGTATGAATTTTTTACTTCAAAAAGCTTTACTAGAACCATATGCATCTCTGTCAAGCATGTCAACTCTTTGAACATAATAACTTAATTATATCAATCTTGCTCCAAATCAAGGCAAGTTTCAAGAAAACATACCATAGACGTTAAACTATGAATAGAAACAAAATATTGTTTAGCCCACCTAAAAATTATTTGTATTCATATAGTTTATATAAGGTCAGGATGAACATCACTTAATACTGCCAACGTTAAATAAAACAAAAAAAGGGATTTGAATGTCACCTTATCCTCTCTCGTGCTCTCATATCAGCTGGCTTCTTCCTATTTTCTTCAGCAAATACAACAGTCAATTCCCGGCCAAGAAGAATTTGTCTATCCATTTGATACTTTGCTTCAGTTGCATCAGCGGGATCAACATATTGAACAAAACCAAATCCACGTGGCTCTCTACAAAAGCAAAAAATTATATCTTCATCCAAAGTATAGCAAATTACTCAGGAGGAGTTAATAATAGTCTGTTCACACCAATCAACAATAATAACAGAATCTAAAAGGATAATACCAAGAAAAAAGGAATGCCTTGAACTCTTCATTTTACAGATGACTTCATACTCTTCAAGATTGCATATCTTCAAAATGTATGACTTCAAATCAATTTTCTTCACACCATCAGCCAATACCTTGATAAATACTAACGTCTTCTTCAATAGAACTCTTAAGACTTGACTGATGTCTTCAAAACTTTACTTTTGGCTGTTAAATCTCAATAACTTCAATAGGATATATAAGATGGCAATTACACAAGAGTATGCCCATCCGAAAAAAGATCTAACTATGAAAACCACAAAATGCATATAGACATTTTCAAAACACGCTCGATCTAAATAAATAAAAGGTCAACCAAAATTTTGATATTGAATTTTGCATTGAACGAAAATAATATCACAGTAGCCAAGAACTAGGCTATCACAGAAAGGTGACAAATTGTTCTCTTACCCTGTATAGTAGTCACGTGGCAGATAGATGTCCTTGAGAGGTCCGAATTGTCCAAATGCCTTGCGAAGATCATCAGGCCTACAAACATAAGGGCAAAATGAGGCAATAGCTTAACATTCAAACATAAAATTCTTAACACATTGCCCATAAGAAGATGGGACCCCATGCAAAACATTGTTTATTTGCTATTTGTTTTCTAGTAGCTTCATTAAGATACAAATACATCTTTACGAAACTCTGTTTAGGATGTTGAGCTCAAATGAAAAGTTTATCACTCAAAAATAGTCCTCTTAACACCATTGACCATGACAAGATGGCACTCCATAAAAATAAAATTTAAAAATTATAAAAAATAGAAGCAGGTGAAACATTGCTTATTTGCTATTTATTTACTCTGACTTTAATTAGAAGAAATACAGAACTTTGTGAATCACTGGCGTGGATAAGGGATCTCATGCTAATAAAGCAAGAAGGTATATCAGAGATGACAAGAACTCCCAGCCTGAAAATATGTGAAGCCCGCTGAGTTCATCTAATTGACTATATTAGTCCAAAACTATGTTTTCAGAAACCATAAACTGTAAAATAAATTAAGTTACTACAAGAATCCACAAAACTTTCCAAAAAATTTTACATATTTGAAAGTAGGTAATGCCATTTAAATCAACATGGTTTTCTACATAAAATATATATATATATATATATATATATATATATATATATATATATATCCCTTCCGTATAATGTGATGTAAATAAGATGATAGATTAGGAAAAACAAACGCCAGGCATAAAACACCAGCACAAAACGCAAAGGCGCAACAATCTCACGCTAGCAATAATTTCTTTTTGAGATTTAATATCGAAATCACAACTAAAGTGCATGACAAGTTACCGGTGAAAAAGAACAGATTCTAGGGTATCGATCTTGGAACAAACCTACAGTCGTGACGGAGGTTCCGGAACCAAAAGGCTCGTCGGGAGATCACGCCCGCGTCCGCCATACCGCCCCTAGGGCTCGGGCTCCTGCCTCTTCTCCGATACCCCCTCGGCGGCGAAGGACTGTAGCTATAGCTCCTCCCCCTCATCTTCTTTGCAAGAATCCCTAACTTCTAACAAACCAAAAACAAGATTAGGGTTCTTAATTCCCAAAGATCCTACACACAAATTCCCAGACCAACAAGAAAAGAAAGCCAAATCAAACGATGATCGGATGATTACCGGAGGAGAAGAAGCGTAGATCGTCGCAGCGAAGGAAAGGAGATAGGGCCAGTGGATGAACGCAGGGATTCCGTCTGGCTTTTCTCTTCGAGAAGCTTCTCAGTGGGGAAACCAGGCCCATTCCATATATATATAGAGAGAGAGAACGCGATTTAGAGCTCTCGATCTGGACCGTTTGTTCGTAATCATCGGTGATAGAATTAGACGGCTACGATTTAATACCTGGTTGTAGTTGTCTTGATTCTTGCCGCGCAAGACTCCCTCAGAACCCAAAAAATTATTCAGGGACCTAATAAATAATACCACAATTTTTCAGGGAGTAAAACATAAAAACACCAAAAGAAAACCTAAAAACGGCCGCGGCCGCGCTATTTGAAAGAAGTGAGTCTCGAATCGGCCTCCTACTCTTCTCCTCAATTTTCCGATTTTTTTTTTCTTTCTCTTTGATCTTGGTCTCAAGCGAACAATGTATTTTAGTCATTGGAAATCTCTAAGCGTTGTTGAGAAACCCTAGCAATGGCCGCTCGAAAGGAGGAAGAGAAGGAGAAGAAGAAGCATCAGAAGCGGAAGTCCGTCGACGTCCCAAAACCCCACAAATCCTTCAAGAAATCGATAAAGGATTATCCTGCCCGATCCGCTGCTGCAGCCGAGCCGCCGGCTTCTCTTCTCGTCCAAGACAAAGATCCTGATTTCCCGAGGTTATAATTCGATCTGTGTTTGTTATGTTTTCCTGGTTTTTTGATTTGATGTTTTGATTGGAATCTGTGGTTTGGGGTGTAGGAGATGGGAGGTTGCTGAGCAGGGAGGAGGAGGCGGAGTTTGATAGGGTGCAGCTTCTTTCTTTGAGGGGGTAGGGACAAAGGGACCATCCCATTCAGTGGTTTCAGAATTCAGTTGTTTCAGAATTCTGACCATCCCCATGATATCTGGTGTTCGCGGCAGACTGATTTGTAAATTCTAAGATACCTTCGTATCTAGGCCAAGGCAACTTTGCCTTTAGTGCAATCCCATACAAATTAAGTGCAAGGGTAGGGGTTTTTGGGCATAATTTAGGTGTTGGGTAGGGCAAGGGCACCCCAAGATGCAAGGTATCCTCAACTGCACCGAGACTGATTCGCCAAGGTATTGATGAGAGGAGCTTGTACTACAAAAGTTAATCCCGGAGTGACAAAGGCATCTCACCGAAGGCCAACTGGTCACAAGGACTCCCACCCGCCGCTGGTTCGAAGTCACGCCGAGGGCCGCTATCGTATGCGAATGCCCTGTGCACGTCCGAGGGCAAATAGAAGTGATTCGAACCCGTGAGCGCAAGACGCCTCGCCGTATTCTTATTAGCCGCTAGCCTAGCCAGTTGGCTCTTACGTACCAAAAAAAATAAAAAAAAAAGTTAATCCCGGAGTTTGTTAAGAACACTACGGTATCATGTTATATTAATCCTAGCCTCATGTATCACTATAGAAAGATTTTGAGCAAAGTGATTTGGTGGCCTTGTTAATGCATTGTGTTATATTAATTATAGAAAGAATGTAACATTTGTTATGCATGGGTTTTTCAGTTCAGAGGATTAAATGAATCATACTGAAATAACTCATTCTGATTGCCGGGAAGATCTATGGTGATTGGCTGACTGGTACTTGTGAATATCCTTTAAATTAACAAAACTCGATACATGAGTCTCATACATGTTTGAGGCTGTAATTCTGTCCATATTCAAAATCACATTAAAATAGAATGAGGATGGAGCCACTTTATTATTGAGATGAACTTGAAGAAGAGACAAATCCAATTCTTGTTGCTTCTTAAAAACATTATACAGTCTGCACTAGGCTATATGAAAGGGAATATGATATACTCGGCGTAGAAGAGATTCCAGATAAACCGATAAAACTGGGATATTGCATCCTGCAAGATCAGAATTTTATATCAGGCATGAAAATTTCCTTGTTTCGATTCATATCACCAAGGAACAAAATATGACACAGAGAACCATAAGTAGCCTATAAAAATAAGCCAGACGCAGTTGTGTTTGACAATAAAATTGTCACTCGTATATCAATGTGCTATTTGTTTCCAATGCAGAGTTTTATTTTTTATTAAGGCAGAAGTAGTCATGTTTCAGACTTGGAGAACAGTATAAAACACAATACAGGCAGTGGGGATATTGAATTAAAATTTTTATTTGGAATCTGAACTTTAAATGGCTCATAGGTTACATACACCTATTACTGTTAGATGATGGTGCAGGCGATCAAAGATTCTCGACCAATTGCTGAACATGGATCTTAGTTTGGAACTAAAGTTTTATGATATTCAATTATCAAATTTATGTGGTTTGTGAACTCAAGACTATTAACTGTTTGGACAGTTGATTGGTAAGAACAACAATATATTCATTTAGATAACGATAAGCTAGAAGAAAATAAAAGAGGATGAGCTGATAAAAGCAAAGAGAGAACAGTAGGTAAGGTGGTGTTGATCCATCATAAATAAATATAAAACAATTATAGCTAGCAAAACAACATAACATGCAAATTTGAGTCTCGTGTACCAAACCAAGTAGCAACAAAGAACATGAAGTCTTGATGCAAGGAAACAAGCTTTTACCTTGGTGTAATTTGCTTTTTCCAAAACCCATGCCTGAAACCACATGCAAGACAAATGAAATGAGAAAACATAAGAATATAAAATAAAAGAAAAGAAAATTTTCATGTGTAACTTTGGGTTGCATGCTGAGGAGAGATAAATCAGCCTACTGTCAGTGACCTAGCTTAATTGTATGATATGGAAAAAAAACAGAACATAGCATCTAGCATTTTACTATAACACAATAAAATATGTACTTTTTCATACTACAATGTTCATAATCTCATTTAACCTATAATACTTAAGTAGGATAAACAAATTTAAGTTTTAGAACAGAAAAAATGATGTTTTCTGTTGAAGCAATTGTTTATTTTTATTGAAGGTTAGTGCAAGACACTGGCTAAGCAGTTAAGGTGCTCTACATGAATTGAGCAAGGCTATGGCCAAAGAATAATTTGTGGTTGCCAATATATAATAGTAAAATCAGAGAAGTCCACTTATAATGATCCAGTTACATGTTGAGGTTCATTCAGATATGGAATTAGGTGAGGTAGAGTGAAGTAAATCAAGAAAAAGATATGAGAACAATGAAGAAGAAACCTGGAATATCAACCCCAAAGCTAAGATGGTGTGTGAAGGTATCATTATACTGCGCCTAAAGCCCTGCAGAGCAAAATAACAGATTAGAAGAGACACAGAAGAGACATTGATAAATATACTCCATGAAATGTTCTAAAAGAATATTTGAACATTTATTAATACCATTAGTAAATATTAGTTTGAAGGCACAATTGAAACAACAATGTTGGAAAAATGTAACAGATAACAAATAAGATCAATAACCATGTTCGGGTCAAAGAAAACAATTTTAGAAAACAAGGTTCTCACTTGAGGCAAACAATTTTAGAAAACAAGGTTCTCACTTGAGGCATGTAAATTGCTACAAGAATAGCACCAATGTAATTTGCTAGCAATAGACCGGAACCAAGAAAGGCAATATTCCTGACACCCAGTGTTGTTGCCAATGTGGAGATCTGAAACCTGATCAAAGAAAAATAAAAATAAAAAATACATTAAATCAATTTATTTACAATATCTACCAAGCAACAAAATAGTTGGAAATATGATATAAAAAAAAGAATAACTTAACTAGAAAGTAAATTAGCTCCCTCTCTGATATTCAAGGCTGACTATGGAAAGGGGAATGCCACCAAAATGAGCTATGTTATGTTTATGACAATCCAATCTCCCTTCAGTTATGCAATAAATTTTATATAAATTTCTTTTCTAAAGTGATTTCGGAAAACCATTTAAGAGCAAAGATCAGAATCAATGAAATAAAAAGTTGGGAAAAAATTATTCAGAAGTAGAAACTTTGAGTACTTACTTGCGATCTCCTTCCACGTCTGGAAGATCTTTGGTTATAGCTATGACCAAAGCAAATACCGTTACAAAGGTTGTGATGAAAGCAACAGGTGAGCTGCAGATAGAAAGATGTTACACATGGTGTTAGACATCACCATCATCTTTGCATGTGTCTGCAATGAGATGAACAAACAAATTTACATATCAATTCAAATTTATGGGATATTGATATCCAATATATTAACATAAATATGTGTAGCTGCTCATTTTGTGAAGTGGTACTACAAAAACAAGATTCTATCAATCATTCACCTCCATTTAAATGTAAGGCCCAATGCAGATCTGGTGGCATAATATACACCAAAATTGAGAAGAAAGCCACGTACCTGAGAAACCAAATTCAATGATTCAATAGGAAAGGTAATCAGCACTACATAAATGGATTTCAGCTGACACAGATAACAAGTGTCTAAGCATAAAGACCAGGAAAATCAATAAGCAATTCATATCAGATAACAAAAGATGCATAAAGTGGGAAAGGATTTTTTTTCCAAGTTTAGCATGTCTTCATTTCACTGGCTGCTCAACATGGAATAATTGGTAAATCGGGGGTATGGCCCTATACTTCCAATAAGCACCATGCTATTGAGTGTTCATGTCTACTCAAACCACATCAAGATAAAAAGGTCAGCTTTCTACAGCATGAGACTGTTTCAACCTCAGTATACACTGTCATTCCAGGCCTTATTTTGTAGTTATCATGGGCACATTTCCTACGATTCTCTTTGGCTCATCCATTATTACATTAATACATAATGTTTCCACATATAGAACCGTTGCCTAATTGGTAGGTTGAATTCATTTTGAGTGCAAACATGTCATTTAACCAGGAAATGAGTTGAAAATTATATCACAACAAAATTCTACTTCAATTCACATAATTTGTGGTCTTTCCAAAAACTAAACCAGATATTCCCCTCATTTCATCCAAGCAGTATAAACTCAGTTATTTGACCGGGAGAACCCAAGAGGTTTAGCTTACCGTGGCAATGATAAGAAATGCTGCAACAGGATACCTCTTCAATCTAAATGGAGGTACAGAATATATGGTGCCGAGGAATAATCCAAGACAGTAAAGAGAAGAAATGAATGGCCCAAAGTTACATCCAACAATAAAAAGGCCAGCAGCAGCAAAAAGCAACACCAAAAACCATGCTGACTGGACTGAGAGATCCCCTGCTGCGATAGGTAAATATGGCTTGTTAACTCTGCAACAATCAGGAAAGAATAGCTTAAACATGATGCAAACAAACTACTTTAAAGAAGTCCAACTATTACAACGAAGTTATATATATATATATATATATGAACAACTGCATGAGTTTGCCATGCTAAATAATAAAAATTAAACAGACAAATGAATACATATAGTGCCACATGATTAACATACTTGTCAATGCCAATATCATAAATCTGATTAATCCCAACTATGTAGCCATTCCCACATATAAGTGCTGCGAGTCCGTAGAGTGCCTTGAATGTCAACCACCAATTTATCAGATCTGGGTTTTCTACTAGAGCCCTTGTGACCAATGCTCTGTCAAAAACACAAAAAACATATGTATACATGAAGCAAAAGAGATTATGCCAAACTAAGCTAGTTGCAACCATCAAGATCATTTCAGTAAACAAGTAAATAAGGTATTTAAAACAAAATAAAATTGCTTACACTGAACCAAGTGCAGTCCCACGAATTGTGTGGGGCCTTAAAAATCTCCAAAATGAATCTTTAACGCTTGATAGTTTTTCCAACAGTGGATCTGACCCAGAAGCCCCAACTTGAGATGATGCCTGCCTAACATTCAAACTAGTATAGTAAATTTCCCCATTAGTCAATTTTTCTTCTATACCTATCCAAAAAAAGATTCGCTTGCAGGTAAATTTGAAGCATTCATCTACCATTGCTATCAACATGGGGCATGACAAATAGGTAGATCATGAAACCTAGATAGAAGGCACACCAGCAAACCATATCATGCTTTTTTAAGGAAGAATCAAATGGCTAGCTTTCAAAAACATAATAGGAAAAACCCATGTTTTATCAAATCAGTTGGTTCTCCTTTCTGAAATCCTTCCCAACAGGAAAGCCCAAAATACAACATTAAGAATACTATATAGAACTTGAGGTTTCCAAACCCTTTTCTCCACCACATGGAGAGCAAGGTGATACTACCAACAAGAATTCCCAATCTCTATAATACCTTCCAGAAAATGTATCATTCCTAGATCTTGATCACACACTCTGCTACAAATAGTGATACCTACTTCAGTGACATACACAGACAGGATTCAATCCCAAGTAAATGGAAATCTCTACAAAGGTGGTAATTAATTTCCAATGCAATCAAAAGAAAGATTATAGACATTTTGATTAAGTGGGTAGAACTTATTTCAATTTTGAAACTTAGTCTCTTTTCCACCATTTGGTCCCAGCTTTTTATAATGGACCAATGCAGTCCATGAAAGGTTTCAAAGTAGGTCTAATGTACCAAGTTTGAAATACTAGTCAAATGACAGCAAATTTATACCAAAAACCTGTCACTTAAACAGTACACATCTGTGATTAACTAGGGTTAACACCAGAGGCAGTATAACATAAGGGTGATACATTAGACCAATTACGCAATTATACCCAAACTAAGCCAAGCACCATAAATGCCACATTTTTCATGCAAACCTTTGAGTATAAACAACTCAATGGCAACAAGTAAAGCAAATCCAAATACAGCACAGCAGCATCATTCTCCAAAAGAACACCATCGAAAACACCATACAATGAGCTTCCCCCTTTCAATTCAAAATACAATCCAAAAACAGAGAAGAACACAAAGCGATTCAGCTGAATACAACATACCCGTATGACAAAACCCCTCGAGGAGGAATGGAGGAAGGTTGAAGTGATCGGGCGGGCATTGAGTCGGAGGACGGGGGCGCGGAGAGAAGAGATGGAGCTGGTGAGGGAGTGATGGCAGGGAGGGCGGAAGTGAGGGGAGTGAGAGGTGAGGCATTTGGCAGCGGTGGCGGAGCGTTGAGGAGAAGAGGAGGGGGAGGAGAGTGCCGCCATTGGAGGATGATGGGGTTTCAGCTCATGCTCTCTCCGCCATGGCTTCGTGCTTGTTTAGAATATGTGATAAGGCTTTGCTGCTGGGCCTACAGACGAAGAAAAAGACTTTTATGTTATTATTATTATTATTATTAATTGTTACAAATAAGATGGGGAATGCTCATGCCAGCGTGGAGAACACCACATGCTCATGCGCGCATTGTGCCCTCATCTTGCATAAAGAATGATTTGAACACGGGATCTCCTGGTTGAACGCCTTTTATGCAAGAGACCTCATACTACTCGACCCCTCATGTCGGTGATAAACCATGTAAATTGTTATGGCACACGTCTCACTCGATCATGAGGAATTGGATGAAGACCAACTGTTTATCCAATCATCTAGTCATCTATTGTTAGAGATGAAACTTGAAAAAGCCCATAAAATTCTAACGTATGTCACCTAACTACCAACAGCCTAACGCTTCATTGTATATGAGCTGAGCCTTATTGGAACCTTGTTGGGTATGCTACTCCCGCTCCACTAATGAGCACCCAACTCTCCTCTCTTTGCAAATCACCCTCACAGCAACACACGATCTTTGAAGGATTAATCCATATTGGCGATCCAGCAACTAAGGAGCCCACTTGAATTCTTATCCACATAGTTGTTAATCTTGAATCTGCTCTGATGCGAAGAAATAGATATCAACATAAATAAAAAATCAAGATTGTGCTTTACTATGAATTTTACTATTACAATGGAGTAAGATTGTAAATATTTTTTCAAATGTTTTAAATTTGCCCTCCACAGTAGATAGTTATGCACTCTTCGATAATTCTTTTTAATAAATATTTTTACACTTTTTTTTGTGCAGCCTTCTAGATGTGGAATATAAACAAATATTAATACTTTATTGGATCTCAGTTGTATAATACTAGCGAAATGAAAATTAGAGTTCACATTGCATAATCATATTTACACGTTTTTATTTTTTGGTATAAAAATAAAATAAAATGGTTCTATCAGATAAAACCATAAAGGGTAGCTACACCAACTAAATAGACTTTGCACCTTACAAATGGTGATTCTTTTCTATGAAAGCTAATCATTTATATCAAGGAAACATCTCTTGTTTGTTCATATATACATATGTATATACATTGCTTATGTGGCCATGAAATCTAGTTTAGCCATTAATGGATGCTTACTTTCTAATCAAGCTTGATAATGAATTTGTTTGTAATGAGGGAGAATTAGATACTTATTGATTTAAGCCATTATTTGTTTTAATTGGATGATGCGAGGCTGTTATCGTCGACTAATCAATCAGGCAAATGTCACTTTTCATAGTTAGAGTTAGGATTAGAGGCATTTTTTGTCCGTGTACTTTGGCCAGTGTTCACTTTCGTCATTGTACTTTTAAAAACTTTGATATGGTCTATGTACTTTAGGGCTTTTGTTTAGATACGGCAATATGCTGACATGGCAACATAAGTGGCATAAGAACTGAATACGGTTAATTTTTTACTACATTGCCATGCCACATCAGCATACCACATCACCATTTAAAAAATGGGCAAAAGCCACTAATGGTCCTCGTGATTTCTATCACTTTGTTCATTTCTAATTTTAAAATGATTTTATTTCATGATTTGTTCAATATACCCCATGTGACATTTATTAACCGATTTGACATACGAATAAAATACAGGTTTTTTTCTAATTTTTTTATTTCCACCTGGCCGTATTTTATTAAAATAATAATAATAATATATTAATTTTATTTAAAAAATGATTATTTTTTTTTTTGTTTTCACCAACAAATTTCTTATTTTGAAAAGCTGACATGGCATGCCGACGTGGAAGCCACATCATTTTTTTCATAATTTTTTTATTTTAAAAATTTTGATTTTTTTTTCACTAACATTTTTTTTTAAAAAGCTGACACGGCAACCACGTCAGCATTTGAAATTTTTTTTATTTATTCACACCAACAAAAAATAGAAAATTTGGCGTGGCAGCCACATCAGCTTTTCAAAAAAATATATATTTTGAAAAAAATTATTTCACCATTTTTTTTAAAAAAAGATGACGTGGCAACTTTGATTTTTTTTTTAAAAAAAAAATTTATTTATTTACACCAACAAAAAAATTGAAAATCTGATGTGGCAACCCCGTCAGCTTTTCAAAAAATGAAAAATTTTTATTTCACCATTTTTTTTTTTTAAAAGATGACGTGTCAGTTGCCACGTCATCAAAATACAACCATGTGGAAATAAAAAATTTAGGAAAAAAACATGTATTTCATTCGTATGCCAAATCACCGCCACACAAGAATTTGTATTGAACAAATACCAGTACTCAAAGAGGGGCCGTATCAACATTTTTAAAGATATGAATGAAAATGAACAAAGTGATAAAGATAATCACCATTAGTGGCTTTAGCCCTTTAAAAAATTAGTTTATTCAAAATCTATTTCATACGCTATGTCCAAGATACTCACGCCATCATAACCTCGCACATAAGCCACTACGTACCAAAAATACTGTATACATATGCTACCATGTAAGCACTTATGAGCATATTGAAACAAAAATCCTAAAGGCAGACCATATCAAGATTTTAAAATACAAGCGACGGAAATGAATATTAGTGGCCAAAATCTGAGGACCAAATTGAGGTTTATCCTTAAAACTAATGAAACAAATCATGGTTTTCAATGTTTAATCAATCAATCGATCAAATAATATAGAGAAAACCCCTCAAAGCTAGCTTTATTGCCTATATAGTATATACCCTGGCAAAACTATTATTGCTAGTATTCCCTAAGTTTCTCATTTAATTTGTGATGGTTGTCAACCTAAATGTCTTAACTATAATTAAATATAAATTATAGATCAATAAAATATCTTTTATACCTTTAAGAGATATTTTAATTATTTTAAATTTCATATTTTTCATAAACATATCTATAAATTTATAGTCAAATAATTTTTTCATAGGTATACTTACAAGTTACAAAGGGTATAATTGTATCTTCACATAATAGATAAACACATAATGTTAATGTTAATCTTGGGGCATATACACAACAAAATGAGAAACCCAGGGGTTTACCGACGCTTATGATTTTTTTAAGAATATATATATATATATAAACACAATATCAACATTATTTAGGGATATAACTAAAAAAACCAAATACTAAGAACATGGAGATAAAGATCCAGGCCTGCAAACATTGTACTTGTCCTAATAGCCGGCAGTACCAAACCAACCATATAAGTCATTCAACTCATCTAGTTAACATTTGGCAAACTAGTGATGAGAGAGGTATGTGAAGCTCTCTTTTGTGGTGGTTCTTCAAGGAAGAACATGGAGGATCTCCTCAACCGCGGCGGCGCCGGTGAAACACGGAGACTCAACATCATCTATTTTCTTAGTCGGGATGGTCACATCGAACATCCTCATCTCATTCGTGTTCATCATTTTTACCGTAACGGTGTTCATCTCTACGGTATGTATTCTCGTGATTTGAATATATAAGTCTGGGTCTCTCATTCTGTTTAACTTAAAAACTTTTAGACGTGAAGAGATGGTTAGCGGAATTGAGAGGAAAGGAGATGCCGGGTATTTATTCTTGGTCTTATAAGAGGTGAGAAATAAGACCAGATATCATTTGGATGAAATAAATCGAGAATTGAAGTGTTCAGATTATTATGTAACAGGAGGTACAAGAGTGGGTATGTGTGGCAGGATTTGATGGATGAAGATCTAATCACGCCAATGAGTGAGAATGAATATGTGCTCAAAGGATCTCTTCTACAAAGTTGGTATTTCTTTTCTTGTTTATGAACTTTAGTATGTGTTTCTGTTTTGGAATGAAAGAAACCAAGAAGTTGATGGTGGACAAATTATTTGTAAATAGGAATGAATAATGAAGGTGATGAAGAGGCGATTATACTTAAAACAACTCCATTGTTATCATCATCATCATCAACACCACCACCAAAAATACCATCTCAAGAGATGTTGGAATTGGAGGAGGATGAGGTGGTGTTGCCGGAGCCACCGCCGGAGATGGAGCAAGAGTCTCCGGGTGGTGGTGCATTGCCGGAGGAGGAGATGGTGAAGAAGAAAAATGGAGTGGTGAAAATGGAGTGTGCGAGTAAGGGGGAGGAGCCATTTCTTGGGAAGAGTGGGTCAGGGAGGAGGATCCTCCGGAGCCTCCTCTCTTGTCGGGAGGTTGAAACAGATGCTAATGTGCAAAAACCGACTCATCGGAGATACCCCGAAAACCGATCATGGGACCATGCAAGGTACTTTTCCTTATAACAAGAAATCCGCTTATATAATAAATTTGGTATATGAGTAGAACTGTGTATTATTTTTTTTTTTTTGCATTTTTAGAAAATTTGATGAATTACAATCATATCAATATCATATGAAGGTCAAAAATATAAGCTAGATATGTGACCCTGATATAGTTGAACAACTAATTGAAGTTGTGGTTTGTAATTCCCTCACCACAAGCTCTATGTGAGGGGACAACAAATGATGACTTTGAAGTATGTATTTTAGGTACATTAGTTTGGTCTTAAAATAAAATTTCATTCAAAACACATTTTTCAGGTTTTTTTTCATTTTGATAAATCAAGTCTAACCTCAATTTAAAGAGGTAATTATTTATTAGTCTATGGCAGTATTTGATACTATTTTTCACCCAAAACACACACACTCAAAACACTATTACATTAAGCCCTTACATACACCCCCAAGGTCCCCAAGAGAAAAAACAAACAGTGTTAGAGACCAATAATTCATTATCTACAATTTAAAACAAAAGAAAGTGTAATTTCATTAAAAAAATAAATTGAGAAAATTAAAAAGATAATAATTGATGTAGTTGAAAGACACACTGTTCTCTTCAATATTATTAGATAAAAAGAAATAATTATTTACTAGTCCATGAAAACAGTAACTAGGGACCTCCCCCCTCATTATTTGCTACACCCCCAAACACACTTACTTAGGGATCTATAGGCAATTTGGGCATTATAGCAAGGACCTTGAATTAATTATCCTAAAATCATTTTATATATTATTTATAAGCTTTGAATAATTCCTTAAATCTTTGTATTTGTGATTTATTGAATATTATGTATATATATATATATATATATATATATATTATTAGGAAGAGTTGGACAGGCTATAGTGGGAGGGGAGGAGAGAAGGTGGTGCCCACAAGCTACAAGCCAATGGCTGAGCCTAATTGCTCGTAAGTTCTCAATTGAATTAATTTAAATTTATTTTTCATTTTTTTTATCCAAAAAATACATTAAAGATATGTTTGGATAGGAATATCAATTTATTATTCCATGGCTTTGGAGTAAAAAATGATTCAATAATTAAAAAATAACTTATTCTTGAAACGAGTTATTTTTTAATTCCATCCTTATTGTTTTATAAAGGATTTTGAACTTTAAACATAACTATTAAGCTTGGAGTCATTAATCCAAACAAGTCAACCAGTGCAGACCAAGTGGTTGGAATATCAATTTGATTTAGTTTGGCTTGTTCTTATAAGTTGGCATATGGTCACATCTATCTCTCTCTCTATATATAGTCCACTTGTTTAATTTCTTAATAATTGTTTGTATTCTCATTTGTTTATTGTGGACATTAAAATAGGACCAAAGAGATAACATAAAAGTAATCCCCAGTTATAAAATCTTCTTTATATAGATGCATATGCAATTATATATTTTATTAGGATGTGTGTATATATATTAAAATTAACATATAAATCCATAAATTTTATTTACATATATATTCTTTCAAAACCCCAGTATTTATGTTTCTAGGATGTTTAAATATTATTTTAAAAAAAACTTTCACAATAAAAGTTAGTTAGTTCATTCCTTCTCACGAGAGGTTATATATATATATAGAGAGAGAGAGAGCACATCATCTAAGGATGTCCCAAGTGTCGTTGGATTTTCATCCAACGGCTGCGTCATTGTGTGTACAGTGCCAAACAGTTGTGATCATTTAAAAATAAATAAACAGTACCAAACAGTAATAGCCGTTAGATGATGATCTAATGGTTATCATCAGACATCCCTAGAGAACAATACTCCAGGGACGTCCCTATATGACTTAAACCCATGTATATATATAGTTATGTTACTTGCGGTCGGCCCATACTAACATCCACCCAACAAAAAAATTAAAACCCCATAAAAACACTACCCATATGAGGTAGTGATGCAATGGGCAGGCCGCATTGTATCAAAATTGTATATATATATATATATATATGCAAAGTTGGCAATTATATACAAGGGCAAAGTTGAATGAAAAAAAATGAGAATTGAATGATGGTGAAACAAGATGCAGGCAATGTGGGAAGACATTCAAGCCAGAGAAACTACACTCACACATGAAATCATGCAAAGCATTCAAGGCTCACAGGAAGAGCACCGGCAACATTGAGAAGCTATCAATGAGAACACAACACACTGAAAAATTTTCAAGAGAGACACCACCATCCTTCTTTTAAACTGGCTAGCTGATCAATCCTCAAGCAATGCATTCCTGTTTTTATTTGATTTCACATATATAGATTTGTTATATCTGTTTGACATTTACTGAAACATCGTGGTTTGATTTACTGAAATAGAAACAGATAAATAGAAAAATCGAAGATGAACAATGCTTCGACGATGTAGCTGTTGAATGCCTTTTATTATGCCTATTGCTGCAATTGAATTCCATGAATACAAAACAGGATCATGTAAATTCCCTTTGTTTCAATTCATGTATGATGAACAGAATGATGGAAAACAAATTCATGATAGAGCATGAGAATTTCAGATAATTTAAGACAATTGATTCAATTCATGCATGATGAACGAACATATGGAAAATAAAAAATAAAAAATTGATGATAGAGCATGAGAGTTTCAGATAATTTGAGACAATTGATTCGATTCATGCATGATGAACAGAAGGATGGAAAAACAATTTCATAATAGAGCATGAAAATTTCAGATAATTTGAGACAACTGATTCAATTCATGCGTGATGGACAGAAAGATGGAAAAATTCATGATAGCATGAGCATTTCAGATAATTTACAACAATTGTCTGAAGAAAAAATTTCATGAATTGAGAGTAAAACAACTGTTAGATAAAAATCATACTAGTTTTAGAGTAATCGATTTGAGACGGATAAAAGACCAATATTCTTACAATTGAGGTTCCCAATTGAACCCCTATAAGAAACCACTAGCACGATCGTCCTACTTTTGGAAATGAGTGGTAGAACAGAATGAACCTACCATGGCAAACATCGTCACCAAAGTCGAATCGGGCGAGATGACTCGCCTACGGTTTGATAACTGGATCAATGACCTAAGGCCATGCCGCTCCTTCTCTGAGCTTCAAACACTGATGGCAAAAGAGGACCTCACTATCGAAGAAGCACGAAGCAACCAACATAGGGGCGTCATGCTACTCAAGCCAGGCGCGCTGACCCAAGGAGCTGCAGAGTTAATGGTGGACAATTCAGGAACAACTGACCAGAAACAGCTCAGGCTAGGAAGACCTTCGAAAATGGATACTAAATCCAAACCATGTCTTCTAGGTCAAATCCCTTTATTGCTTCAGAATGGATGGCGGGGTAAGATGTCCCCTCCCCACTTCATTATGGAAGCAATCGTGCCCGCAGAAGATCAAGCCTTTTGATTGGCTGGCCTGGGAGGACAAGCTTCCCACGCTACAAAACTTAGCGAAGAGACAATGGAGAGGAGAGAGGACTTGTTGCTACTTATGCAACAGAGAGGAGGAATCCACTAAACATATGCTGATCCAATGTCAATATTCGAGGGAGATCTGGTCCCACTACGACAAGCTTATGGGCGGAACGCCTCCCCCCAACTAGATACAAGATTTGTGGGGCCGCGCCACCCTCTCCAAACAAATGGGGAAAGCCATCCAACATTACTAAAACCTGCTTGTTATGGCCGCCACCTGGTGTATGTGGTTGAAAAGGAACATACGGTGCTTTCAAGATAAACAACGTGTTTACACGAATCTACTTCATCACATAGATTTCCTTTACCTATCTTGGTTTGACACATCTAACTTTGCCAAGAGAAACCAACTCTAGGAGATGCACACCATTGTTAAGCGAAGCCTCACCCTTACCAGGGAGGAACGAGCACATAGAACCCTGGGCGCTGATTTCGAGGAGGTGGAGCCATGACGAGGACCAGGGCACTTGGGGACACAAATGAGTCGGAAGGACTACCAGATATGTTGGATCCAGTCCCTTCTTGGAAACTCTGGTCCCACAAGGAACGATTACATCTGTTTGGTTTACCTATGAACCACATATACATGTAACCTACGGGCCCTCTGCCCGGGACTATTTTACTTTTATTTCTAATAAATGAACGTGGTTTATCCACATTATAAAAAAAAACCAATATTCTCTCACCATTTGATCATGGAAGTCGCACATTAAACACTAAAAAAGCCATTAAGACTTCAATTCAATCAGTGGAGCCTCCTGGCTTCTCTTTTAGATTCCGGGGGGTCGACAAACTTGACACGGACCTGAGTGATTTGTCCTCTAGATCCAGTTCGGCCAATGACCTTCACCACTACCGCAAGCTTTGGCTGACTGTCCATACTGTTTAACAAGACAATAAAACAAGGGTTTCACATTTGAATAACAAGAAAGGCTCAAATACATGGCAAGCGAAATCGGTATTTCGTAATTTCACATTCATTTTGAAAAACATTTAATGATACTCATTAGTTGAATAACAAAAGAGCAATAGAGATCAAGACTCATAAATCTTCACAACCAAAATAAAAGATAGAGATAATTGCTTGCATGCCCCTACAAAACATCAAAATTACTTATTTATCCTAAAGTGATAATTGCTTGCATACCCCTACGAAACAACAAAAATTGCTTATATGCTCCTACTGTTACTCATTGTTGGTCATTGTTAGTGGTTTTGTAGGGGTATGCAAGCAATTATAAGGGGTATATAAGCAATTATTGTTGTTTCGTAGGGGTATGCAAACAATTATCACTTTTGTAATGGTAAATAAGCAATTTTGATGTTTTGTAGGGGCATGTAAACAAAAAACCCTAAAAAATATAGGGTTTATAAGCAATCTTCATCCCTACAATTGAAGAACCATTGAATGTACAACAACATAATATTAGAAAACCGATAACATAACAACTGAATTACACATGAAGTTTCCATTGCCAAAAAGAATATTCCTCAATCACTTGTAAATTCCAATATTAACAAGTGATTATGAAATGCAAATAAACAAAATCGGAATCAAAATATGTAGGTAGTTTAGTTGGGGTTTTGGTTTGAGGAACTGATCTGTTTCTAGGAATCTAATTGATTGACTGTTCTCAATGTTTCATTCATCAACCTGAAGATTAAGAAAACAATACTTTAACAGAGGAACTCTTTCTTAGTGAATGCTTGATTATTATAATGAAAATTAAATCTAATGAAAAACATTGTACTAATCTTCATCCTGCACTAAAAAAATTAAAACAAAAAACAATCAGAAGAAATCTCCACAAAGCAAAGATACACAGATAAACATTATAGTGCATTGAAAGAGGGAGAACAATCTATACTTGTATAATTAAGGGTCATACAAAGGATACAAGATGTAAATTTCCACAATTTGTTTATAATCCAGAGATTATGGGTTTGGATTGGCTTCCAAAAAAAATGCTTAACTTATAAAAAATCGTTTTTTTAAAAACTGCTTTTATCATAAGCACCACATGACCAACTTTTGAAAAAAACATTGTTTGAGTTTTTTTTGGAGCTTCTGTTTTTAAAAAAAACTAATCCAAACATGTTTTTTTGAACACAAAAGCACTTATAGACTAAAAAAAAAAAGCTAATCCAAACAGGCCCTATGTTACTTTTACCAACACAATTGAGAGAAAACTACAAAGTAAACAATCACTTATGCATAAAAAAATCATGCATATCATGTATTTTGCATGAAAACATCATAAAAATCAAACCTTTCGTTGTGGGTGGATTCAAGAGTAGTTTATCTTGCTCTGATTGGGAAGCGAAACCCTAGCATGGCATTATATGGGATTCTTGAAACGAGATAAGCCTTGTTTATTAGGGTTTGGAATTTTAGAACTTGAATTCATCTGGACTGTGATTAGGGCCATTAATTACTATGAAATTATATGCTCAAAATTATGTTAATTGGATTCCAATTATCATATTAAAATTAGTATTGTAGGGCAAACCAAACCAATTTGGGAACAAATTAAATTCAATTATATTTCTTTCAATATAAAATTTGAAAACAATCAATGAGTTTGTTTTGGTATTATTCGGGGGTCGCTTTCTTATAAATTGCTTGGTTCGAAGCAGTAGACGACACCAAGCAATAGAAACTGAGATAGATGAAATCCATTGCCCGCAGGTCCTTGGTGCTGGACCCATGAGGACCGCCACAAGCACTAAGAAATGGGCAGATGACTTCGAAGAGGAGTCATCAGGGCAAGATGGCCATGAATAGTCTATAGGACCGAAAAGGAAGGGAAGGGTGGACATTGGCCGGACTATGTAACAACTTGTATCTTAATCTCATTAATCAATAAATGAATATGGTTTATCCACTTTAATAAAAAAAAATTGAAAACA
Source organism: Dioscorea zingiberensis (assembly GCA_026586065.1). Taxonomy (NCBI): domain Eukaryota; kingdom Viridiplantae; phylum Streptophyta; class Magnoliopsida; order Dioscoreales; family Dioscoreaceae; genus Dioscorea; species Dioscorea zingiberensis. The sequence goes on along the minus strand of JAGGNH010000070.1, from coordinate 237,115 downwards.
ATCTCAATTTTATCAAAAGATTGTTTTCAAATTTTGAGCCACAATGGATAAAATTGAGATTGTTTTCAAATATAATAATAAGGCCCAAATCAAAATTTTCTAATAAAATGAAAAATAATAATAATGGCATGAATATTCTAGAAAATAAAAATTAATAATTAAGGCCCATTAACAACTGGCGCGGATCCGGCCCATCATGAATGGCCAATATTCTTATGAGCGTTTGGCGCATAAATCCCAAGCAGCTCTAAAACCCTCCTCACTTGCCAGCGTCGTTGAGAAACCCTAGCAATGGCCGCTCGAAAGCAGGAAGAGAAGGAGAAGAAGAAGCACCAGAAGCGGAACCCCGTCGACGTCCCCAAACCCCACAAATCCTTCAAGAAATCGATAAAGGATTATCCCGCCCGCTCCTCCGCTGCAGCTGTGCCGCCGGCTTCTCTTCTCGTCCAAGATAACGATCCTGATTTCCCCCGAGGTTGTAATTCTTCTGTTTTTGTTCTGTTTTCCTGGTTTTTGATTGAATGCTTTGATTGGAATTTGTGGTTTGGGGTGTAGGAGGTGGGAGGTTGCTGAGCAGGGAGGAGGAGGCGGAGGCACGAGCAGAGGCTGAGGCGGAGTTTGATAGGGAGCAGCTTGTTTCTATAAGGGGTAGGGACAAAGGAATCGGGAAGAAGAAAGGGAAGAGGAAACCTTTTGGTGATGAAGAGGATGATCTGGGGTCTTTGTTCGGCGAAGGCATCACTGGAAAGCTTCCTCGACATGCAAATCGTATCACGTTAAAGGTACAACGTTTTGTGACTTCAAGTCATCTAATTGCAGTTTTACTGTTGTTTTTATGTGCTAAAGGAGCTTACTTGTTCTATTTATTTTTATATAAGTGAATCACTTTAGTGACGTTCTTCATATCCCTGCTCCATTGATGATTTCCCCAATGCATGTTTCATGACTCAGATTATGGTAATCGTTTTTATGTGTTTCTTTGATTCTATAAGATGCTCAGAGGCATTAATTTTTGCACTAATGACTTCAGAGAAACATATTAAGTTACAGTTGACTGACCCTTGGTATTGTTACAGCGATAAAAACATGAGTTTTAAGTATCTGAGTGGCTTGAGGTATCTTGATATTTCATTCGTCTGAATTTTCCAGAATATGTTGATCCTTTTACGTCTTCTTTGTTTCTATAGGATGTTTAGAAACATTAAGTTTTGAGCTAATGACTTTGTAGAAACATACCAAGGCATTGTTTAGTGACTCTTTGTAGTATTATGGGGGCATAAGCGTGAGTTTTGAGTGTCTGATTGGCTTGGAGTATTTGACTTTCAAGTGTTGGCAAGCTTGGTGAGGTAGACCACTACATTTGAAATGTCTGAGAGTATCAAAGTGTTTGATTCCTCTAATAAACCTTGTGCATAGAATGGCCATTAAATAGAGGAAGTCAGTTTAGTTAAGTGGGAGTCCTTTATTTTTCTATTCTCATATAATTGATAATAATACGGGAGTCTTCTTTATGTTCAAATTACTAATAACAAGGGAGGGTGTAAGTAATCCTAGATGGTGTGTTCTTAAAAATAATCCCAAAAGCTACTCATTTCATCATAATAACCACATTCAAAAATATATGAAATAATTAGGGAATTAGCAACAGCAACTTCAAATCAAGCAGCTCAGACTTCTTGGTCTTTTTGTTTTTTGCTGATAAAAATTTATCTTCATGCATTATTTATTTCCTCCATATTGTTAGCATGGATTGGTAGAAAGGTTAACACAGGAAATTCAGCTTTTTGAACTTGCTACTTTATGACTTCTTTGCCTGTCTTGGTGTCTTTGTCATCTTAAACATCACTCTGTTTGCAAGCTCATTTTCATTCAATATTGTTAGCTTGCATTGATATATACATATATAAAAGCTGAAACTGATTTTCACATATGCATTGGCACTGCCTGTCTTAAGATGTGAAGTTGGATGTTGCGTTAATCATGCAACATGGAGTACTCAATTTTGTTGTGCTATTTGTTTGTTTGTTTTGTCTCTCTACCTTTTTTCTGATTGACATTTTTATATGTATATATACGTATAAATCTTTTCCATCTGTTTCATTTCCCAGAATATTTCACCAAACATGAAACTTTGGGGAGTTATTACCGAGGTGAACTCAAAAGACCTTGTGGTCAGTCTTCCAGGTGGCTTAAGAGGATATGTTCGTTCAGAGGACGTAGCTGATGTTGTTCTAAATAATGGATCCCAGGTTCTAGAAATGGAAGGCAGAGAAAATAAACCAATTACTTTACCCTTCTGCTTTATTTTCTTGGTTATAGTGTCTTTTTTTTTGCAGGATACTGAGAACAATTTGCATTCTAGAATATTTCACATTGGGCAACTTGTTCCTGGCATTGTCTTACAAGTAGATAATGATAGAAGGGATGCAAAAGGAAATAAAAGAATATTTTTGTCACTCCGCCTTAGCTTGCTATACAAGGGTCTCACACTAGAGGCTGTTCAAGATGGAATGGTATTTGACGGTTATTTATAGATATTAATATCAGTATTTTCTTTATCTCTTTCCTTTTCCCTTATCAACCTTGTCATCGGTTAAGTTCTGTTACTCTAATGTGTACACTGAGGTGAAATTAACTATAATTTGCAAGTGTATCATTGAATAATACAACTGAAATTTGGCTTGGATATTACAACTTTCTTTCTTTACTCTCCAATTTCATCTACTTTTCCTGGCCTAGCATCCACGAACTTTAGGCCACTGGATAAAATTTTTTGGGGACAAAGATACATGAACAATGAGTCTTAAAGGCAAGGAGAAGCCTTAATTGTTTCAGCTCTAGCAATGCGTTCTTTTCCTTAACCAATGTGCCATTTGTAATGTACCTTCCTTAATTTTGATATTCAGCAAGCTCTCTGAAGAACTTGAATGTTTATCTTATTTGCTAGTTACCTACTGGACATGCTTTACTCTTTCAGGTCCTGACAGCCCAGGTGAAGAGCATTGAGGATCATGGCTATATTCTTCATTTTGGCGTATCTTCTTTTACGGGATTTTTGCCGAGAAGCTGCTTAGGTAGTCAATGTCGGGTTAACTGATGATAATGCCATGCTCATTTACTTTTTTTATTTTTTATTTTTTATTATTTATTCTTTTTCTCCCACATCCACTTGTTCTCTTTTATCACCTTTATCTGATATTTAGGCAGCTTTATTTAAATGTATGTCCCTGATAAGTTCCAGTACAGTTCTCTTGCAATTTTTTGGTTTTTGTGTGATGTTAACCTTTTGCCTAGTGCTATTCTTTAAAAAACAATCTTTTTTGTCTTTTACAGACGGTGGTGAGGCTATTGTAGGGCAATTGATACAAGGCGTTGTCAAAAGTATAGATAAAGCAAGAGCTGTCCTGCATCTAAATTCAGATCCTGATCTGGTGTCCAAATCTGTTGTATGTTTATGATAGTTTGGTTGCAAAGTACTAATTTTCCTATCTAACTTTCTGTTATATCTTGTTTTTATAATCATATGTTGCTATGGTATTTTTAGATCAAGGATCTAAAAGGACTCTCCATTGATCAACTGTTTCCTGGCATGATGGTTAATGCTCGTGTACATTCCACCCTTGAGAATGGGCTTATGTTATCATTCCTAACTTATTTTACTGGAACAGTAAGAATTCAACTGTACTATGCACTAGAGAAACACTTTTTTTTTTATAGCATGACTTAAAGTTTTCATATTTCATAGCTTAGGCATTCTTTGTCTTATCATATGTTTTTTTTCCACAGGCAGATATATTCCATTTGCAGGATTCTTTTCCTAGTGCAACATGGAAAAACGACTATAAACAAAATAAGAAGGTATTTTCTGTTATTTTTCAACTCCCCATCTCATGAAAAATTTGTAGTAGCTGCATTTGAAGATTTGATGGTCCTAACTCCTGATATATGGGATCATGCACACAAACAGTTTATGCTTATATCATTTTGATTTTATGTCTTAAAAGTTTATGGTTGTATCTTTTTGTCCTTGCCTTTTTTTTTAAAAAAAAATTGATTTGCATGGTATTTAAGTTTTAAAACCATAATAATAACAGCAGTCCTCGAGTTATGACATCCGACTTCTGTTCCTTCATCGTTGTTCTGATTTTCAGGTTTTTCTGAACTTCAGAATTTCTCCAGATACCCCATTGGTTTTATGAATCCTGCTGGATATTTTATTCTTTAATGCATCTTGGTTTACTTCACAATTTGGTTAGGAGGAATGCTTTCTGATTTCTGTGCTTTTATGTGTATTGCTTAAGGGAAATTTGCCCCTTTATATTTATCTTGGAGGGTTTGGGAGGGGCTTGGAAGACTGAGTTACAGGAATTTGAGAAGGTGCTTGGGGAAAACTGGTGTAATCCTTGCACTTGTTCTGGAATATGGCAGTGCTCATTGGCTGGTCAGGGATTGACTGGGAAGATTGTGGTGGTGTTGGTAGGGAAGGAAATGTGAAGGGGTGTGTTGTAAGGGGCAGTGTAGTTTATCAAGGGGAGTAACAGGAGACTGGAATGGTCCTTTGGACTGTTGGTGTGGCCCGGTAAGTAAGTTGAGATGGTAGAGAGGGAGATTTGGAGAAAAGCTGTATGTTGGGAGGGGCAGTGTTAGTGGTCAAGGGGAGCAGCAGGAGAGTGAAATATGGTCATTGGGACGCCTGGGTATTTAATGCCATCTTGCCATCTTAAGCTTTGGTCACTAATCACCATTGGGAGTGTAAATGTGCAGGGTTTGAGCGGGCTAAGCTCGGCTCAAACTTCTGTAACCGTGCTTGAGTTAGGCTTGAGCTCGAGACAAGCCTCAACCGTAGCGCTCGAGTTCTGCTTGTTTGAGCTGAGCCAAGCTCGAGCCACTGCAGCCTGGTCTGGTACGTCTCACTGTGCAAGGGGTGGCAAAAAATATGGAGTTAAATTCCAAGGAAGAGCTTGCAGGGGGGATTTGAACGCAGGCAGCCCACTTGGAGCTCTAAAGTGCATACCAACTCCACAAGAAAGACTGAAAAGTTTGAACTTTAATATATGTAACATATAATAATGCATATACATCTTAAAATCAATTTGGAATGAACTGATTTATGCTCGAGCTCAGCTTGAAATCAATTTGGATTTTAAATTATAGCTCAAGTTTGGTTCATGTATTAAACAATCGAGCCAAACTCAAGTGTAAATTGGATTGAACGTGAGTTCGGTGTTTGACAGCCCTAACCACCATCAAGACTGTTCGTTTATGTATTTCCATACGTTCTTTGTAACTTTCATTTATATCCCAATCATCATCTGTTATATGTGTCCATTTGAGGATCTAAGCAACTGTTTATGTTATTTTTATTGTGGAGAGCAGTACGAGGGGTTTAGGTTTTTTCGATAAGGGAGAACATCTAACAATTCTGTTATTTAAAACAACCGTTTTATATTGCAGAGGTCAATCTGTGTGGTTAAGTTTTTTGATGGATGATATTGGCTGCTAATAATGTCATCTCTCGAGTAACATAATATAATATTTTCTCAGTTAAATGTTATCTACTTAAACTAACAACTTCTTTTCATTGTTTGCATAAACATGTGGGTTGATGATTATTCCCCCCTTCTTTTTTGAATCATTCCTTGATCTATTTGGTTTGGTCCAAGGCACTTGTGTTGTAATGTCAATGTTTCATTTTTAATTGGCCTTCAGTACATGAGAACCTTAGATTGTCGTGGGAATCTTGTTTATGAGAATGCTTGTAGATTAAATATAGTTTGCTTTAATGCCTTTTTAGCATTCTCTCATAAACAAGTGGGATAATGATTATTGCTCTTGTATTTATTTATTTATATTATTATTTTGATATAGTTTTTTTTTTTTTTTTTACACAATCATTGTTAGATCTATAATCTATTTGGTTTGGTCGAAGGAATTTTCCTGTATGCCAATATTTCTATTTTAATTGATCTTTGAAGCCTGAGAATTTTACATTTTCATGTGAATTTTGTTTAGGTGAATGCTCGTATCTTATTTATCGACCCAGCAACTAGAGCTGTTGGACTAACCTTAAATTCAGACCTAGTGCTTAACAAGCCTCCTCCTTCTGTAAGTTCTTTCTGTTATCTGTCTCTCCCCCCTCATTCTATTTGTATCCCACCATACAATTTGGTCTATAGATGCAATCATTTGCAATTAATTTTCACTTTTCTGCACCATAATGTCTGTGTTTATGTTTGCCAAGTATATTAAGGGATATTGTCATTTATATGTCTAGCTATTGCTACTTATACTAAATATTTTTTTTATTTGTGCAGTTTGTCAAAACTGGAGATATTTATGATCATTCACGAGTGGTCAGAGTTGATAGAGGAATTGGTCTTCTTCTTGAAATTCCTTCATCCCCAACACCTTCACCTGCTTACGTGAATGTCTGTTCATCGTTGCAATGGTTTTGCTGTATTGTTAATTCATATTCTCTATTTTGACATTTTGAATTTAATAAGTGATTTTTATGTTGATTTGTTTTATGGCAGATGATGGATGTTGCTGATGAAGAAGCTTTAAAGCTTGGGAAAACCTTCAAGGAAGGTGGCCATGTTCGTGTTCGCATTCTTGGGTTGAGACAGCTGGAAGGCATAGCAATGGGTACCTTGAAGGTACCTTCTTTAATTCCATTAATGATTGACAGTCCCTCATTTTTCCTTCCTATTGCATTTTTTGTGCTTTAGTTTTCTTCTTAGTTGCAAGCATTTTCAGCAGCTGGTTTTAGGTGTTTTTAGTCCCATCTATCCCAGGTTCTTTATCTTTCTGATTAAATCTGTGTGAATTTTATGTAACCAGAAAATATTTTCTAAAGTTTGCTTTAGCCTATTGCACAAATCCCTCTACATTTGGCTAAGTCATTACAGTTATTGAACATTTCCATTGGTTAATGGTTTGTTAATTGAACATGGGGGTATAGGCTTGTGTTGCACCATTACATAAGTGTTGCTGTGCAAGTTTCTTTTGATTGTGTTTTTGTCAAATTTATAATGTCATAACAAGCTTATTGGCTCCTGAGGGAGAGGAATATGCTGCATTCTCCATGTTCTATTGCTATATATGTGTGCTAAATATCTGATGTAAGGTGACAATCAGTACAGCTGTTACTATAATTTGTTTGATTGACTTTATATAGCTTAAATCGGTGGTTCACATGGATTGATATAATTCTTTGTTGGTTTACATTGCTATTCATTCTCATTTGAAAATAATATATATGTCTTATTTCACACACACACACACACACACACACACACACACACACACACACACACACACACACACACACACACACAAGCTTTGTACTAATGTTATCAGCAAACATTATTGACTCAGATAACCATATCAATAGTTTTTTTAATACTCCTTTTTTAGTTATATATACTTGTTGTAACAGATGCAAGTTGAAGAGTGAGGTTTTAGCATGAGTGAATGAAGTTGATCATAGAGCTGCAAATTGCTGAGAATGGTTCATAAGGAATTAATTTGATCTTGATTATGTATTTATTTATTTTTTCTGGACAAGGGCAAATAGAAGTGTGGCCACTTTCAAGTTGATCTTGATTATTCATCTATGAACACAAACAGTTATGGTGACCACTTTCTTTGTACTAAATGTTAGAAATATGATTTTTTCTGTTCTCTTGAATGGGGGGAAATCTTTCCAGGAGCCTACTCCTCTGATCCTGCATTGGTTTGGAATTCGCCATCTCAAGACCATGATTTGTTTATTTGTAGATGGTAATCTCCAAAACTTTGGTTGGTTTTGAATAGAAAATTATAAGGAAGGCTTAGTTTAGGATAAAGTCAAAGATGTTTATTGATTAGCTGGCTGGTTAAGAGTGACTTTCAAGGAACAACCATGATTAGTTCTGCAGTTTGGAGGTCTTGAGTCTATACATCAATGGATATTTAATATGAACATTTTTAGAAGGAAAACTATTGTTTCAGGCCAAAAATGGCTTTAGTGAAACTCAGATACTTTTACACTGATCTTCTTGATATGCCTATTAACTTTTTAATCACTTCCATTCCTAAAAGTAACCACAATTCTTTTTAATAATTATAGTTGCCCTCCCTCCATCTCCCCTTCTTTTAGTAGTTTTACCAACTGTGTATTTTAAATATACCCTACAACTACTGCTTATGATACATGTTTCTATTGTTTTCCTGTTTCACGATGATGACACTTCCAATAAGCATGTCTTCTGCATTCTTCTTAGTCTATGTTCACCTTGTAGAACATTTCCATTATTATTTGCAATATTGAGCTTTGTGTTATGTAGAATATAAGTGAAGAAATGGTGGCTAGCTGACATAAACTAGCATGTGCTCATTCTTGTTGCTTGGATACCGGCAGGCTAGTGCCTTTGAAGGTTCTGTATTTACGCATTCTGATGTCAAGCCTGGTATGTTGGTAAAAGCTAAGGTGATTGCTGTTGAGGCCTTCGGTGCAATTGTACAATTCTCAAGTGGTGTAAAGGCACTTTGTCCTCTTCCTCACATGTCAGAATTTGACATTGTGAAACCTGATAAAAAATTCAAGGTCCTCATTTCTTTCATTTTCTCTCTATGGTAACTTGCCTATTTTGATGGATTTATTTATTTATTTTTACTCTTTCAAGGTTTGACGTTGATATCTTTTTATCCGGGATTTATGTTTAGGTTGGAGCTGAGTTACTTTTTCGTGTGCTGGGCTGCAAATCCAAGAGAATAACTGTCACTCACAAGAAGACCTTGGTATGTTCCTTTCTTGTATTCTTTTTTGTTTCTTTGTATTTCTTAGTAATTAAATTCCAAAATGATGTTTCTGTAGCATAACTATCTTCTCATTTCATAAACAGCACATCTTTTCTGCATGTTAGTGGATTATTTCTCATTATGACATAAGGATTATGAGCACCTGGTCTTTGTAGTCAATATTTTGTTGTCTTTTTTTTGTTCTTTACTGTTGTATATATAAGTGAAGCCAATTGTTTCTTTTCTTAAGGTGAAATCAAAGCTGAATGTGCTTTCTTCATACACTGATGCTACTGAAGGATTAATTTCACATGGATGGATTACCAAAATTGAAAAGCATGGTTGCTTTGTGAGATTTTACAATGGAGTGCAGGGATTCACACACAGGCATGAATGTTTCTATGGCTTTGTTTTTTGTTTGAATACCATGCCATGATTCTATTCTGTTCCATGTGTCTAACAATTATTTTTAGGGAGCTTGAGATTTCTCTATTAAAATGAATCACATTGTTAATTTTTGCAATCATAAACTTATTGCTTATATTTGATTGGCTTTCTCTGGTGTGTAGTGTAGATTATGTAGAGTGATTTTCAATAATCACTTTACTTAAGGTAAGTTATCCATATTTCTGATGGCTATTGGTTTTTGACTCAAATTCATGATCTTCATCTTGGGCTATTTTTTTTTTCCACTAAGGTAAATCATGACCGGTAACTTCTCTTGCATTATTTTTCTACTTAGCGCATTACTACGCAATAAAAAAAAGAAAACCGTGTTATAGTGGACACTTTAGTACTTGTATCTTCATTAAGAAAGGACTTTGAAGGAGAATGCGAACAGGTTGAATAATACACTATGCTTTGGATGGATATTTCATTATATTGCCCACTAACCTTCTTGCAGGTTTCTGCCCTACCCACGAAAATACCATGACACTCTTGTTGATTTATTTTCACCATGTTCTCCTGATGTATATTAGTACAAAATGGTTTTTTCCTTCAATCTCCATCTTGTCTCCACTTTCTTGATAGTGCATCAGATGGATCTTTCGGTTCACTCTTCCATGAACTGTTGTGGTTGGATATTCATTCTAATGTCTACTAACCTTCTGCAGCTTTCTGTCCTAGCCAACAAAATACTTAACACACTCGTTGACTCATTTTCACCATGTTATCCTGATGTATATTAGTATACATTGCTTTTTTTCTTCTTCCTCCCATATCATCATATCTCCACTTTCTTGATATTTGCTCTATGCATCAGATTGATCTTTCGGTTCACTCTTCAATGAACTATTGTAGTTTTCCATCTCAGCCACTAAAATGCTGCAATATTCTTGTTAACTCCTTTTTCATGTTCTCCGGAAGTCCCCTTTTCTTGATGCACTATCATCTGGCCCCTCCTCCACACTAAGGCATTTGATTGCATCTCCATCACTTGTCATTTGCATTAAGATACTAATGCACATGTTACACCTCTTATATTCTTCCGTCCATCCTCTCTCTACCAGCTTTCCTCCCTTCTATGTCATGCAATTACCTCCCATTTTACTCACTTTCTATGAGATGTACATCACATTGTTTGAGTAGAATGAGATGATAGTTGGAGTGTTCAATTGAATTACGATCTTATTAGTTTCCAAAGGGCTTTCTTAATACTAAGGTCAAATATTATCCCATTAACTTGGCAGTATGCATAAAAGAGTTCTGTTAGTTTGAATAGAATGAGGTAATATTTTTAAATTGTTCAATTGAATTACTTTCTTTACAAGTATCCAAAAGGCTTTCTTAATACTAAGGTCCAATATTATCCCATTAACTTGTCAGTGCACTAAAAAGAGTTTTATTTTCATGGTTTCTCTTCCTATAACCAGAAAAGTTCATTGAGGCTTAACAGGGAATGTGAAACTGATATATATATATATATATATATATATATATATATATATATATATATATATATATATAATTCTGATAAGATAAGGCTGTCTGAAACACTCTTCATTTAAGGTCGCCTCCCATTTGGCCACTTACACAGTGTTTTAAGGATTTTCAACCGTATGAATAGAAAGAACATCGAAAAATAAGCTAGTATGTCAATTTTCATACAATTTGGGAAGGTGTAGGGTCTTCATCTTAACGTGTGAAAATTTATAGAAATATTTACGGTTCAGAATTTCACCCTTTAAGATGAAGACCTTACACCTTCCCAAATTGTATGAAAATTGACATGCTAGTTTATTTTTCGATGTTATTTCCATCTGTACGGTTGGATTTCCTTAAAACACTGTGCAAGTGGGCTAAAATGGGCCGACCGCATTTGCACAGTGTTAAGGCCGGTATATATATAATTTCATTTCATTATTCTCAATTTTATCCATCTACTTTTATCTATAATCAACTTACAGATTATTTGTCTAATTCTAGATCTGAACTTGGATTGGATCCTGGAAGTGAGCCAGATGGGGTATATCATGTTGGACAAGTTGTGAAATGCAGGGTAATCAGCTCGGTTCCTGCTTCACGAAAGATCAATCTTAGTTTTTTCATATCACCTAAAAGGTTTCTACCTTTTTCCTTGCTCTTGCTACAGGCTTATGCCAGTAATATGACTTTCTTGATTGTATTATCTTTTAAATCTATTTGTATGAGTGAAAGCCAGTGTTTTTCTGGTCCTATTTTTTGCTGCATAGTCGTTTACCAGTCTACCAGGAGTAGGTCTTGTTCTTTTGATTACTTTCCAATTGTATCTGTTATTTATAAGAGTGAAAACTAGTGTTATATTTTACTATACTTGGAGTAGGTTTTGTTTTTAGCTTTTGCTTTTTATTGGTTTTTTTTTGTTGTAGTGGCAATATAGCCGATCCCATCTAGTATGGGATTAAGGCTTAGTTGTTGTTGTTGTTGTTGTACTGGCGATAGTTTTGACTGCTGCAGGCAAACTTTGCCGAAATTTGTCTGATAGCACTTTAGAAACCTTTTTTAATTCTTGGAGCCTTGAAATTCTTCATTATCTGTTCAACATATATTACAAATTTCTTTGCTAATGTTTACTTTTTGTCTATCACAAATCTTTCTTAAACAATAGTACCTTGGAAGTTATATTTATTCCAAATGTGCATTGCAAGATATTTACCAATGACAAATTTCTGCATTGCAGGACTTCTGAGGATGGTGTTTGCAAGTTAGGTACTCTTGTATCTGGTGTTGTGGAGCGATTAACTCCTGGAGCAATTATAGTAGATTTGCATGGTTACATGAAAGGGACTATTGCTAATGAGCATTTGGCAGATCACCAAGGCAATCTAGATCTTTACTGTTGTTTAATTTGTCAGAAGTACCAATTGTTTTTATTTATTTTTTAATATTTTCTATTGATCTGCCTTTTATTTATCCGTCTTTAACATTCTGCTCATCAGGGCAAGCCACACTACTGAGATCTTTATTGAGACCTGGGTTTGAGTTTGATCAACTTTTGGTGCTAGGTATGTATGTTCTTTTTCCATTTTTATTTTATCCAGGTTATTTGTATTTGTATTTATAGTGATAACATAAGTCATAGTTCCACATATGTATTTGTTTATGTTGAATTTGGAAGTGTAAGAGGTTGTATTGAATTGCATGACCATTCCTTATGCAAAAAATGTATACCATTTAAGAGGAAGGAAAAAAAGTACTGAATAACTTTCTATAGGAAGGAGGAAGAAAGCATAAAATATTTTGGAATTTTTTACATTCCTCAAATTATTATAATCTTATCTGTGGGATACTGTTTCTTTATTCTTCAAGTATAATGTTTGAAAAATGGCTACACCAAATCCTGCTATCTTGTAATTTGAAGTGTGAAAAAGTTTAATGCACACAAATGTATTTAGAAACATGTATATTTGCGTGCATGTACATCGGTATAGGCCTTATTATATCATGTACAAATTTAAATTGTTGAAAGTTAGGTTTTGGCAGAATCTGGCCTTGATTTATCTAGCTAGTTAATAATTATATGGTGAGCAAAAGATTTTAATGCTATAGCAATTGGTTTCACACTGATTGTGGTAGTCTATCAAACAGCTGCATTAATTTGATTTATCAGCTAGTTTTCTACAATATTCCTTCAACACAAGTTTGAAAGCTTTTGATAGTTTAAGTCCATCGAGTGTTGATTATGATAAACAATGTCTTCAATTGCTCTTGTAACACTTGGACATGTTTGGATGTAGTAGGTGCTGTTTGAATTTTATCATGAGGGTTGAAGCAGAAATTCCATCTATCTCATCTTATTGTTGCGTAGGAATCTTCATACCAGTATTTTTTATAGTCTATCCAAAGCCTTTTAAAACCAGATTTGAAGAATTTTAAGAAGCCTGCATATTGTGCATCCCGTGCTTGTATCTAAACATCAATGCAATTAGAACATGCAAAATTGATGTGATGATTCTGAAAGGACATGGCAGGTTTAGCTTTTAAAGTATCTCTCATATATGTAAGCCTGTTTGCTATGTTTGGTATTTTTACCATTCATCTTTATTGCTGGATGGAATTTGCAATTCTGAGATGCTTGCGTTTTTTATTTTAGGATATCTTGTTCCTTTAGCCACTTTGTCTAGTATTAATTGCTCGCTCTTTGTCAGATAACGGGGGATACGAATTAATACTTTCGGCAAAGTACTCACTTATTAACTCAGCACCAGATATTCCTTCAGACATATCTCAAGTTAATCCATCTTCAGTAGTCCATGTATGAGGCTAATCTTTCTATTATACTTTTTTATTCATATGGAGTCAATTCCTTTTGTGTCCTATTATCTCTCTCTAATTCTGAGAGGGTCCATATGTACATAACTATATATTGTTGATCTTGTAGGATAGACTTGTTATGGGTTCTTATACTACATGTCTCTTTTATATGTTAATTAATACAGGGCTATATCTGCAACATTATTGAAACTGGCTGCTTTGTCCGCTTTCTGGGCCGGTTGACTGGATTCTCTCCAAAAAATAAAGTAAAATTTTCTTAGCAGTTTTATTTGTCATTTGCCCTGATGCCTCATTGTCTCTTCTTTTGATCATCATTTGCTTAATGTGCAGGCTACAGATAAACAATTTGATAATCTTTCCGATGCATTCTACCTTGGGCAATCTGTTCGGAGTTCTGTTCTGAATGTGAGCAATGAAGGTTCTGTTTAGTTACCAATCTACTGTTTATCGCTGTATTGTTCAGTAAATTGACATTTTCTATCCAGGTAGAAAGTGAGGCAGGTCGCATGAAGCTGTCCCTGAAGCAATCAACTTGTTTCTCAACTGATGTATCATTTATCAAAGGATACTTTCTTCTTGAGGAGAAGGTTAGAGGCATAATTTCTTTTCTTTCAGCAATATTTAACTTATTGAGGACAATGCTTGAGCTCAAATTTTTCTGATGTGCTGGCAAGTGATATGGTGTTGATTGATTAGTTAAAACATGGTGATCATTGGGTAGTAAGAGTTTGGTGTTTAGAGTTGAAATTTGCTGTTGGCTGTTTAATGGGAGGACAAGGGCATGTTATATCAAAGTTCAAAGTGGGAATAAGTGCCATTGATGTAATGGAACATATTGATGTAATGGAACATATTCAAAGGAAGTTACTAGAAGCTATAGTTCCAATGCAACAAACATTTAAGGATCAAACTTCTGTTACTAACTCTTGAAAGCAGACCTGAAATTGAGAGCCAAATGTAGATTCTCTTGGTTTTCCATCCATTTTGTTCCTGGTTAAAGCTCCTAAGTCCTAACCAGTAAACACAGCTAATTCTATTGCTTTCAAGCCCATCCTTGGAAAATCATGTCATTTTTGTACAAGACTTGAAACAAATGGATATCTTAGAAATTAAAGGAATTGTATTTTTACCATATTTAATCATACCACTCAAGATTAAGTTGGTGTTCAAAGTTGTATTGTTTAGTTCTAAAAGGGCGAGCTATAGTTTGTGGTTGTTTACTTTCTTACTAAAATTAATTGCTGCATTTTTTTTTGTCTGTCTGTGTGTGTGTGTGTGTGTGTGTGTGTGTGTGTGTGTGTGTGTGTGTGTGTGTTGACCGTTATTCCACTTGTTATATTGTTTGGAATGCTTCCCCAGTCAATTCATTTTGCTTTAGCTGGCCCTTCACACAATGATTACATGTTGGTATTTGGTTTATGTGTTTGTATTGAATATTCCACTCTCACCTCTTTTACTTTCAGCTTTCTTCTTGTGTAACATTTAATTGAATACTTCTTCCATTGATTTTGGGTTTCTATAAACTTTCCTACATGGCGCAGATAGCTGCAATGCAGGCCTTAGATGCCAAGAACTCCAACCTGAAGTGGGTCTCAGATTTTAGGATTGGCAGTGTGGTTGAGGGGGAAATCCAGGAGATAAAAGAGTTTGGAGCTGTTCTTAGCTTTAAAGATCATGGCGATGCTGTTGGATTTATCGCACAACATCAGTGTAATTTCACTTTGATGGAAATATTTTGCTTAAGTGTATACCCTTTTTCTTGTACTAAGTCATTTCATTGCAGTAGGTGGATGTGACATCAAAAGAGGGTCTGTTGTTAGAGCTTTAGTTCTGGACATAGCGAAGTCTGAGGGCCTTATTGATTTATCACTTAAACAGGAGTTAGTTTCCAGTACGACTAATGGAGGACCTAATACTTTGCCATCTAAGAAGGTTTGACCTCTGTACCTTGTTCTGCATGAAACCAAATTTTTGTTGGTAAAAACATGAGGCTAAATAGACAAATATATGCAAATTTTACTCTCCTGAAACCTTTATGTTTTGGATTCTTGTAGAATATTATGTATTACATGCTAGTTCTATTTTATTGCTATTGTTAGTTATCCATTCCATCTTTTCTTGTAGAAGCGGCGGAGAGCTGATACTGTGGCTTTGGAGCTTAATGATACAGTTAATGCAGTTGTGGAGATTGTGAAGGAGAACTACTTGGCAAGCATTTTGCTTGATATCTATTAGTTATTCTATGTGTTCCCCTACCTTGAGTAAACATGACCTTTGTTCTGTTTTAATTTTTCAAATGCAGGTGCTCTCATTACCAGATTATAATAATGTTATTGGCTATGCAGCTATAGCTGACTATAACACACAAAAGTTTATCCCAAAGCAATTTGTGAATGGCCAAAGGTAAAGTTGATAATGACATGAACTTTATTTGGTACTCTAGTTTTCCATCTTTGTGAATGGCCCCAATAAAGATCATGATCATACATAATTTTAGGATTAAATAGGCTTGTCATAAATTTCTTTTATGATGGTTCTCTGTTGTTCTTGTTCTGAAATTATTACCTTCTCTGCTCTGATCATGTTACTTTTGTATGTGTCTTACTCCTCATTTTCTTAGAATACACCTACATATGTATATATGCATCTCTATGTATTCATTCATAATAGCACATTTTGGCCATATGTCTGCAAAGTTTGGACTTGATTAACATTTCCAGCAACTGAAAAAATCATTCTGTTTATGCATTTTTATGCTTAACTTTATTATAATGTTGTTCATCTACGATCCAGTGTTCGCGTCACTGTTGGAGAACTTGCAAATAATGATTCTTGTGGGCGACTGTTGCTGCTTCTTAAATTTCAAAATGAGGGTGCAGATGCTTCTAACTCCAAAAGATCAAAGAAGTCTGGTTACAAAGTTGGGTCTGTTATTGAAGGCGAGGTAAGATGTTTCACTTCATTTATTAGAGTAGGAATTATGCTCAATCAGGGCAATAATTGTGTGTTTTTTATGTATCTATATATATATAATTTTTTTACATATTTTAAGCAATTTTAAATATTCCTGGCCAGATTGTTGACATTAAGCCATTTGAACTTGTTTTGAAATTTGGGAATGAATGTTGTGGCCGAGTTCATATAACAGAGGTAAAGTTCCGTCTTTCCATTTCTTTCTGAGTTTATGGATGTGCTAGACCTAGTAGTTCCTCACTACTTAATGCATCTTATTTTTCTTGTACTATTTGATAATTCTCAATGATCAATTCTATTCTTAACTTTTGTATGTGTAGGTAGATGATGATCATTCTGTGGATAATCCATTTAGTAAATTTAGAATTGGAGAATTTCTTAAAGCTCAAATAGTTGCAAAACCCCATCTTTCGGGTAAATCTGGAAAAACATGTCAATGGGAATTGTCTGTCAGACCTTCACTCTTTGCAGGTGTGCAATAATTTTGAAGCTTTATCTCTGTGTGGTTTATCTGAATATCTTATGTGATTTTATTCGACTATAGTATACACGTGAGATCTATGTTTTTCAAACTTCTTTTCGTGTCTCAGTTTTTCCAGGATTTTACTAGTTTCTACCATGAAATCTTTGAAAGCATGTTAAGGTTGTTACACTTGATTCTTCTTCCTCAATTCTTTTCCAAATTCTGATATTTTATGTAATGACATTATACTGAAATGTGTAACTATAAATCTAGGGCAAATGGATGTGTAAATTATGAAGGATAGTCACATCTCTGTTGACTGTTTGGGGAGCCTTTGCAGTTAACCTCAGTGAATAATATTCAAGTCTCTGTTTAACTGAAATGAATATTTCATGAGCCTTGCATTGGTTACAGTCACTTGTGGATCTATGTGAACACTAGTTTTTATTTGGGTTAATTATTATGGTATTCTTTTTTTAAGTTTCCCTCTCCAACGCAATGTCGGATTCACTAATATACAACATATGGTGAGCTCTGTGCAGTTGCTTTGATGAAATGAATAGCTGCACCTGGGTAGCAAATTGGCTTCCTTTGCCAGCTTTGAATCTAATGGAAATTTCCTAAGTGACTTGGTCTTTCTAAGCATCAAAAAAACCAACAGTAGTTTTTGTATTTTTATTAGTGAATAATAAATCAAATGCTCATTCTTTTTCTGTATCTCTTACCAGATGTGAGGTGTAGCTATAATTGATAGAAAGCATATGCTCATATATGATAGGTTCAGAATGCTTTCTATATAGTGTTATTATTGTAAAGTAATGGATCTTTTATAAAGTAATTAGCAACGCAACCTTATCCATTCTCTCTGTATAAAGTAATTAGCATTGCCTGAGATGAACTATTTATCATTCTTCTTCTTCTATATACATCAACTGCTTTCTATATAGTGTTATTATTATTGCCATAATGGATCTTTTGGCTCCTTAGGAACAACAGAAGGAACACATGCCCAAATTGCTGAGGATCTAGAATATTCTGTTGGGGACAATGTTAGAGGATATGTCATTAAAGTTGACAGTGAGTGGGCTTGGATAACAGTGTCTCGTTGTATGATGGCTCGCCTTTTTATTCTTGATAGTTCATGTGAACCAACTGAACTAGAAGATTTTCAGAAACGGTATAGTGTTGGGCAAGTAGTGGAAGCTCGCATTTTAAGCGTTAATAAAGAGAAAAAACTTTTGCAATTATCATTACACCAATTTGCTTCTGATCAAGTGTTTAAGCACCCAAGCTGCAAGGATGGTGAAGAAAATAAACTTTCTGATGTAAATGGTACACAGTGTATATTTCAAGGTGATCTTGTTGGTGGTAGGATTAAGAAAGTATTACCTGCTATAGGTGGGTTGCTTGTGCAGATCGGGCCACATTTACATGGAAGGGTGCATTACACTGAACTAGTAGACATGTGGGTTCCCCATCCATTGTCTGGTTATCAGGAAGGTCAATTTGTCAAATGTAAGGTTCTTGAAGTAAGCCGTTCATCTGAAGGAACCATGCATGTAGATTTGTCGTTACGTGCTTCATTACTGGGGTATCAATCTAACATTCTTCTGGCACCTATGTAAGTGAGACTTCTTCTCTTGGTGCTTAATTACTATTCAGACTGTTTTCTTAATTATTGGTTATTATCTTGTTGTTCTATAATCTGCCAAAGGGCCTATTATATGATTTCATCTGCGCTGGTCTATTTCATAACTTGCATTACTATTGGTTTACTTTTTCTATTATAATTATACAATGTTTCTCATATTATATAATCTTTTTTTTATTATCTTTGCTTGTCAGAATTAGTGGCCTATTTATGTTATAGTTCAGCTTATATAGCTATTTTCTTGATGCTTCTACCATCTTGTATTTACTCCTTCAGTGTAGGGAGATGGTCCATATTTCTATTTTTTGTACTTTGATGTTGTGTTCAACATGTAATTAATGGAATATATTGATTTGGATAACTGTATATTATTTTTTTAATGAAATGCAATTAGATGCCCAAGATGACCTGCAACAAAGTAGGTGCAGGCTGTGGTCAATAGAGTGATGTGGGACGGGCAGCCCGGAGCTACAAAGCTCCCGCAATATGCAGGGTCCGGGGAAGGGTCAGACCACTTGGGTCCTTGGGTCTATTGTACTCAACCTTACTTTGCCTTTTTAAAGTAAAAGGTTGTTTCCCTGACTCGAACATGTGACCTCCAGGTCACAAGGCAACAACTTTACCGTTGCAACAATTTTACGTAGAGTGATGTGGGAAGTAGGTAAAAATTATTAATTGGTTTCTATATTTATTTTGCTTTCCAAATTTTCAAAATAGATGACTTGGAGAAGGTGTGTAAAGTTTGTCTGCTAATGTGAGTTTTTAGATCAACATTCCTCTGCTTGTATATCTTGGCAATTCAAAGACCTTTATGTAGAAGGAATTGCGATTACAGGTATTGGTGAAGATGATAGGTGTAAAATTGAAATTCCAGATCCCTGTTCATAGAATGCAAAAAATGTCAAAATGAAAGAAAGGTTCAGAGTTGATCGAACAGATCCATCACCTTATCATTATAATTGGCTTTCTACAAACTTAGAAGAGGGTCATAACTCAATTGGATGGCTCTATTTTGACTACTTGAGGTCATCGCCATTCCATATCTCATAGAGAATGATGTATCCATTAGAACTTGGGCTTGTTGTGAAAGTAATCAAGGGTTTTGATTGAGCTCGATCTTCAAGTACTAATAATGTAGCCTCTGCTAGAATTTTTAAACAAATTTTGATATTTTGGTTAAGTTTCTCTTTTGCTTAAGCCCCAAAGAGATAACCTGAAGGTGAAAGCCACATAAACTGGTTGGGCTGGTTAACTGGGTTGGGGCCAAGGAGGTTCAGTTCTCATGGGCAAGCACAATGCCTGGGGTATGACATTTCTCTATGGCTAGAGTTTTTGCTCAATGATTCTGTGGTTTTCCTCCTGCATACCTGTGCAATATGTTCTGTGGTCAGAGCTGGTACACAGATTGGGTCTCGCACTGGATTTGGTTCAATTGTGATCTATTGCGGATTATCTGGCTTCTGCTTATTTCTTAATAATAATATCTTTATTAAGAAAAACCTCATTTTAATTTCCTTGTGTAGTATTTCTGGAAATGTTTGATAATGGCAATCAATCTTTTGGAAAAGGGACAGAGCTTATGACACCAGTTCATATTCCTGCTGGAGAACCTATGATTACTTTTTCAGCTGTCAGGAACAAAATCAGTTTTATCAACATGGCCCACTTGTGTTGAATGGCCTTAAAACCTCTCACAGCACAAGCTAGTCGACCCATATATCTCTTTTTGGATAGGTTTACTTGCCAAAAGGTTATTTGTAGTATTCTTTGATGTATATTATAACATAATGCAATTTTATCATGCAAGAGTTTTTAATATTTTGTTCTTGTAAAATTATGAACCTTGTTCTTGATGTAGACTATATACTAATGCCATTATTGTTACATATTAGTTTGTAACCTTGTTCTTGCAAACCATGAACTATCTTCCCTTGTGTTATATATTTGTGTTGTGATAGATCTTGTTGGTTATGTTTCTGTGTCTTTGCTATTTTTCTGGCTACAAATATATACTTAAGAAAATATTTTGGTTGCAGGGATTCTTGTAACAAACGGTTTGAAAAATTTGATGACCTTCAGCCTGATATGGAAGTGCAGGTATACCTTTTCAGATCTCAACCTATCCGTTAGTATTCAAATTGACATATTTTATGAAGTATGAATTGACTGGAGCATTTCCATCTTCCAAACTTTGTTGTGCATATGAGTGTTATTTAGTGTTATTTAATGTTTTTAACATCTTGACAGTATTATGTGTTGAATTTGTTTGACATATACTGAATTCTGCCACCAAGTGTAATTGTTCCCTGAGTGAATTTTGTGCAAATGTGTTGGTTTGAGGTATGTGACTATGTTATCTGTATTCTCTCAGATGAATGGATAAACAAGTATAGGTAATGCTCTAACGAGTGCTAGCTGATTGTTGAGGGATCCTTGTTCAAGTATTTGCTGTTGATTGTAGCTGCATAAACTGGTCTTTCTGCTATGTTATCTGTATCCCCCCTCTGACATGTGTGTTGGAAGGCTATGTTATCTGTATCCCCTCAGATAAATGGATAAACAGGTATAGGTAATGCTCTAATGAGTGCTGGCTAATTGTTGAGGGATCCGTGTTTAAGTATCTGCTGTTGATTGTAGCTTTAAGATTGTAGCTGCATAAACTGGTCTTTCTGCCATGTTTTATCACCCCTCTGACAAGTCTCTTGGAAGGACTGAGGTGAAGCCCAGAATGTTAAAATTTTTCATCCATGGAGGGTGTTATGCTCCATGTTTATCATTTTCTAAATTGTCAGTATCTTTCTAGTGAGAACAATTTATATCAGTAGGATTTTGTTGACTTTTTGCTTCCTTGTTAAGTATTTGTTATTGAGGCTAACTTTAAGGTGGTTGTTTAAACCATTCTAACTGCCATGTTTTTAGAAGTTTTCACCCATGGGCAGTGTTGTGCTCCATGTCGTTGGTGTATCACTCTGTGTCTTTTCACCCATGAGTACTTTTTTTTTCCTGCTTCCTTGTAGTAGTTTCTCACCTTAGCTCTGCAACGATGGTGATGTGCAGGGATATGTCAAGAATGTCACAGCAAAAGGATGTTTTATTATGCTTTCCCGACTGATTGATGCTAGAATCCTCTTGTCAAACTTGTCTGATGGATTCGTTGTAAATCCTGCTGCTGAGTTCCCAATTGGAAAACTTGTATGTGGGAGGTAAGTATTGTTACATGTTTTCCTAAGTCTGCTCAATAGAAATTCTTCATATAATTTATTAAAACTATGTTTATGTAGGGTTTTATCAGTTGATGCTTCATCAAAGAGAATTGATGTGACCTTGAGGACAGAAACTGCCACTAAGAAATCAAAAATTGATGCAACTGTGTTTCATAAATTGCATGTTGGAGATGTTATATCTGGTCAGATTAGGCGGATTGAACCATATGGGCTATTTATTACAATTCTGCCTACTGACGTGGTAAATGTTTTCAAACATTAATCTGAATCAAATTATCAGTATGACCTATGTGCTGAAGTGGAATATTTTGATGTTGAGGTCAAACTTGACATTTATTTTTTCTGTGCAGGTTGGATTATGCCATATTTCAGAACTTTCAGATGATCATGTTGACAACATCACCACTAAATATAAAGCTGGTGACAAAGTTGTTGCAAAAATTTTGAAGGTAAGTTTTTTCTATTATGAGAATGTTTCCTACTTTGCTAGGTATGTGTTTGGTGATTGACTTGCTAGATGCATTGTAATATTCCAATTCTTAGGTTGATGATGAGAAACAAAGAGTCTCTCTTGGAATGAAAAAATCTTATTTTGGGGATGTCAGTGATATGGATAGCCCCCTGATTCATGATGAAGAAGCTGTTTGTGATAAGACTGCTAATGCTCCCCTTGAAGTTGACTTGAGGGAAAATGGATACCCTGTGGTTCTTGAACCAGCACAGTCAATGTCTTCAGTTCTTCCCCTCCAGGTTTCCCTTGATGACACAGAGTATTCTGCAATTGAAATCGATGAAGGCTTAAGTGGAAGCATTGCCAATGTAGTTGATGTTGTTACAAAAAAGAATGATAAGCTGATGAAGAAAAAGGCGAAGGAAGAAAGGTCTGCTCTTTTGTAATATGAAACTGTAAAAAGGATCAAGTGCTAGAAAGTAGAAATGATCGTTTTACACAAATTTTTTTCATTATTTGCAGAGAGATGGAGATTACTGCTTCTGAGAAGAGGTATTTGGAGAAGGGTACACCTAAGACGGTGGATGAATTTGAGAAATTAGTGAGGAGCTCCCCCAATAGCAGTTTTGTTTGGATCAAGTACATGGCCTTTATGTTGTCTCTGGCAGATGTTCTGAAGGCACGTGAGGTTGCTGAAAGGTAGGTTCAGTAAATTCTTGTATTGAAATCTTCATGATATGTTCAAAATTTACATTGGCTTTCTGATGATTTATTCTAGAATCAGCTATTCTAGCGTACTCCAGCATTGGATTTGTTCATAGCTACCTATCTTTTCCAAATAAATCACAATATTTAGAAGATAATCTTGTGAGGGATATGGGAAACAGCATTAAGTGCCATGCCGTCAAATTGTTTTAGCCATTGCTATTCAGCTTTCATGTCTAAATAACATGAGTTATGACACTGTTTTGTCTTTTGTAGGGCTCTGAGAACTATTAACATACGAGATGAGGGGGAGAAGCTTAATATTTGGGTTGCATATTTCAATCTAGAAAATGAATATGGAAGTCCCCCGGAGGTAAATTGGTGGTGGTTCATTTTGTATCTTGATTATGTGTAATCATTAATTCTTGCTAATAATCAGGAGGCTGTAAAGAAGACCTTTCAAAGAGCATTACAGTACTGTGATCCCAAGAAATTGCATATAGCTCTCCTTAGCATGTATGAAAGGACTGGACAACAGAAGCTGGCAAATGAACTTCTCGAAAAAATGGTCAAAAAATTCAAGAACTCATGCAAGGTAATTATCTTGTTCCCCTTTTTTCCAAGTATACAAAACCTCGAATTAAAGTTGTGCTCACTCTGCAGGTTTGGATGCACTACGTTCAAAACTTGTTGAAGCAAAACAGTGACGGAATCCAATCCATTGTAAATCGTGCTCTTCTAAGTCTGCCACGAAGCAAGCATATCAAATTTATAACACAGACTGCAATCTTAGAATTCAAATGTGGCTTGCCTGACCGTGGACGTACCATGTTCGAAGGTGTGCTGCGGGAGTATCCCAAGCGAACTGATCTTTGGAGTGTTTACCTTGATCAGGTAATTAAACATGCCCGTCATCATCACATACCCGTGCCCTTACAGTGAAATAGCATTTTCACTTGAGTGATTTTCTATTTTGTAGGAGATCCGTCTTGGTGATCCTGAAGTGATCAGGTCATTGTTTGAAAGAGCAACATCCTTAAGCCTCCCTTTAAAAAGAATGAAGGTATACAATTCATATCAATTGTTTTCTCAGTTTTTTATACAATCCGACATGGTAGCCATTTTTTTCAATGTCAAAACATTCTCTGGTATTGACTGCCGCAGGCTTTATTCAAGAAATATCTAGAATATGAAATGTCTCATGGTGATGAGGAGAGGATTGAGCATGTAAAGAGGAAAGCATTAGAAGCCTAAAATGGAGATCCATATGTCTCTCCAACTGGTAGAGTTCCATAAACTAAAACTGGGCCCTATCTGCATACAATGCAACATTATTTTTCCAATTGCAGGGCTATGTTCGACATTTATAATCACGGACCAGTTGAGATTGAAGAAGATACAAATTTGAAGGCTTTAGGAAAACCCAGCATTCAGTGGTTTCAGAATTCTGACCATCCCCACGATATCTGGTGTTCGCTGCAGACTGACTCACTTGTTAAGTTGATGTTGATGCAAGGAGCTTGTACTACAAAAGCTATTCCCTGAGTTTGTTAAGAACACAACTGTTTCATGTTATATTAATCGTAGCCTCTTGTATCGTCACTATAGAAAGATTTTGAGCAGACAGATTTGGCGGCCTTGTTAATGCATTATGTTGTATTAGTTACTAAAAGAATGTGACATTTATTATGCTCGAGTTTTTGAAGTTCAGAGGATTACATGAATCATACTGAAATAACTCATCCTGATTGCCAGTACATGTGTCATGCATATTTAAGGCTGTAATCCTGTCCACATCCAAAACCACATTAAAATAGAATGTGTTTGGAGCCAGTTGATTATTGAGATGAACTTGAAGAGGAAACAAATCCAATTCTTGTTGCTTCATAAAAACAATAAGACACAATAGGAGGGAGAATGAGAGAGATTGAGACATCATACAGTCTGCACTAGGCTATACGAAAGGGAATATGATATACTCGTTCTACAGATAAACCGATAAAATCAGTATATTGTATTCTGCAATATTAGAATTTTATCAGGCATGAAAATTTCCCAGTTTCGATGCATATTACCATGGAACAAAATATGACACAGAGAACCATAAGTAGCCAACAATAAAATTGTCACTCATATATCAATGTGCTATTTGTTTCCAATGCAGAGTTTTATTTTTATTAAGGCAGAAGTAGTCATGTTTCAGATTTGGAGAACAGTATAAAACGCAATACAGGCAGTGGGGATATTGAATTAAAATTTTTATTTGGAATCTGAACTTTAAGATACACCTATAATAATATGTTGGAGTTGTCTTCCTGTTAGATGAGATGATGGCTCAGGGAATCAAAGATTCTCGACCAATTGCTGAACATGGATCTTAGTTTGGAACTAGAGTTTTATGATGTTCAGTTATCAAACTTTTGTAGTTTGTGAACTCAAGACTATATTAACTGTCTGGACAGTTGATTGATAAGAACAACAATATACATTTAGATAAGGATAAGCTAGAAGAAAATAAAAGAGTATGAGATGAGAACAATAGGTAAAGTGGTGTTGATCCAACATAAATAAATATAAAACAATTATAGCACGAGTGGTTAGTTATAAAATATTATATTTTTTATTTAATATTTTAAAAAAATTATATAATTATTTTTAATCTTAATCAGTATTGTGGATACTATCAGGATTACTTTGGCAAATAAAATGATCTTTGGATTTTTAAAAATGATAAAATATTTTTAAAAAACCAAATTATTGAAGTTAAAAAATAGGCAAAAGGTACAAAAAAAAAATCCCCTCATACTTTACACGAATGTACATATAAATCTTTTATAGTCATCTTTAGCACACAAATCATCTTGCGGTGCTTTAAAAAGATGCAAATAGGCCCCTAAAATTAACACCGTTAATTTGTCGTTAATTTTATCAAATAATTTTTATTAAAACAAAATAAATAATTAATATTCGTATACATTTGAGAAATAAAGTTTCTTTAGTTACACAAAAATTTATCTTATTATATACACTAATATTTATATTTTGAAAAATAAAATTTTTAATCCATACAATTTATTTTTTATTTTAGAAATAATATTTTTTATTTTTTTTATTTAAAGCATGATTCATGAATTCAAAATAGGCTATAAAAAATATAAATATAAGTATAAATGAGTTTCTTAATTTTTATTTAAAACATAATTCATAGATTCTAAAAAATATATATATAGCGAACAATTGTTAATTTTAAGGGTCTATTTGCACCTTTTTTTCAGCACCATAGAGTAATTTTTGTACATTCGTGCAAAATATGAAAGAATTTTTATACCTTTCACCCATAAAGCAAATAGCACAATCAAGAACCAAACTTTATAAACCATCTCAATGGATACCAAATTTCAGTAAGGTCCAAAGATTTGTGAATGGTTTGTTATACACTTGATACTCCACAACAGCCAACTATTGCCATTAACTCAAAAAGAGTGAAAGAAGCCTGATGATAACAAAGGTAATGCCCACATTAAACTTCATAACAGCATTACACTACCCCCTCCTGTGTGTTACCACCTCCTCAAACAAAAGATTACATAGGCTAAAGATCAAACATACCAAGAGAATTTACATCCTAGACAAGCTCTCATCCTTAGGGGTGCAACTCTGATTTCCTGCATGATAAACTCCCAAAGTAATCAAAAAGCTCTTGGAATACAGTGGTCCCAAACTTTCCATGCCCCGATAGAGTGATCTTGAGTGTCTGGTGTGGTTGTGTAGAAGCACCAGAAGGAATATACAAGGCCTTCACGGCAAAACCAAGAGAGCAAATTCTATGTGGCACATAGCATCACGGTTATTTTCTTCTACCATAACCATAATAAAAGCCACCCGATAAATGGTGTCGCTGTCGGACACCTCCTGACCTGCCTACTGCATCCCAATTGCCACGCCCTGCAGGTCTGCTGTTGCCGCCACCGCCAGCGCTGTTGCCACCACCTTGAATCCAGTTGCCTGCTGGTGTCAAACCCCCGTTAGACTCCTCTTCTTCCCTCTCATTATACTCCAGAATCCTCCGCTTAATGCTCTGCTTCTCTTCTAGTTCTGCGGCTTCCTTTTGCTTTGTGCTCTGCACCAGAGAGCAATCCCGTGGAATATACATCTGCTTTGTTTGTTGTTTGCTTCCCTTCTTGACCAGCACTTTGACTCGCACCTTATTACCGCCCTGTCCCCCACCCTCTTCATCTACAGTCTCTTCCCCACTCTCTGTCTCAACAGCCCTTGGATCTTTAGAGCCTTCAAACACATTCATTGGTATCATCATGTTCAGGGTAGGCCGGGCCCGCAATTCTAGTTTGCGTGAATCCAGGCTCTCCTGCATTAGAGCCCTAAGCTCTCGATCAAAATCTTGTTCTTCCTTTGGATCAACTTCAACCACTTTCTGCCTCACTTGGATGCTCTCTTCCTCATCAGAACCAACGATTCCCCCATCATCTTCATCATCCCCATCACCTTCAGATCCATCCTCTGACTTGTCTTCATACATCAGTTCATCATCATCATCATGACCATCTTGATCAATACTGCCACTATCAGAGTAGCTTTCACTATCTGCAGGTTCCTCGTGTCTCCTGCCATTTTCTTCAATGCCTTTACCATTAGCTGAAGCTGTATTTGTCTGGGGTACAGTTTTTTGAGACTCACCATCTGAATGTTTATCATTACCAGCCTTCTCGGACAAGTTAGTCCGATCATGTTCCTCTAGCTCAACAAGTGCTGCATTAACCTCCTCAATGGATGAATAACGGGTCATGTTCGGTCGTAACTCCACAAACATGTCCTATGATCAGAATAAAATGTGAATATTTCAATTCATGTAAACAATGTGATGGCATGTTCAGTCATATAGATAACACGGGTAGCAAATAAGCTTATATTTAAATAATTCTAGACAAGATAACTAAAATATAAAATAAGTTGTAACAGCTGACGGACTATCCTTCAGTTGCAAGGATCAGAGAATCTCAAAGCTATGCTCTTTGAGTCATAAAAATGTTGCAAATCATGATCCTTAACAGTTGCATAGTAAATTTACAGGTTGGACAGATCTTGATTTTGTTAAGTCAACCTCATCTTTGATATAAAAGTCAACATTTCAGATTTTAAAATGTGTTTCTATTTAGTGTTGATAAAGGCAGCCACCTAGGCAATTTTGAGTATGTGACTTCCTTGGTGTTAATCAATCAATCACAGAAGTACCAATTGACTGCATAGAACACCAGGTGAGGTGGTCAAGTAGGCAGTAAACATTTGCATATAATAATATTACCCACTAAGAACTATGAATCCTCATGAGTGAAATTCTTAATGAGCTTCACATGAAGTAATAGGCTGTTATCATGCAGAGATACTTGGAAATTGGAAATTAGAGTCTATACCATACTTGAATAATAAAGAAGTACAAGGAAAATAATGGAAAGCACCTGAATGTCGAACTCGATATCAAGTGGTATAGGGCCTTTGCTAAGCACATATCTTTGGAAGTATATCAAGAATCTTTCAAGTTTCCTTTTTGAAGAGCCTCTATCAAAGTAGTGGCCACATGTCTGAAGAAGTGTAATGATCATTCTTATCCTGAATAAATCTTCAGGGGGATCTAGTGCATCTTGCTTTACAAAAGAACAAATGACATCATTAATCACAGAAAAATCAAGTAAAATATTGCACCTAGAAAGATAAGTACACTACTAATAACAGAGCTAGCAAAAAGTCCACATGCATCCACATTTAGTTAATTTCTACGTTCCAAGTGCATGGGGGTTATCCCCATTTTATTCCTCCAAACCAAACAAACATCCCAACCATTCCATAATAGAATATAGAACTAAATATTCAATAATATTTAAAACACAATTAAAAATTAATTAATTTAAAAGATTTTAATTCCTTATCCCAAGAAAATGCTATACTACCCTCCTTTATTTATTTCAACCAACCCCACCTGATAGCATTTTATTCAATAATAACAAAATAGTCATTTACCACTAGTACATATCATTAAATCTAATTAGCAAACTATTGAAGTTTAACCACACAAAATTACTAATATACCCTCCTATTATTACAAGCCCTAGCACCCCAACCCCATTTTCCTATTATTTACCAAATCTACCATAATTAATGCAAAATTACTAAAATGCCTTCCACTAATATAATTTAGCTAGGGGACATTTTAGTAAATCCACCCGATCAATCTTACATCTCTTCATTAGAAAGCTAATTAGAAACCTTTAAAAAGAAATAAAAGAAATTAATTTTTACCAACAAAACTATTTTGAAAAATTCAAAACTTATTCCATTATCAACACCACCTTTGTCTTTACAATTCAAATTTGACGTAGTTTTTTCAAATGCATTGAAAACTTAGTCATAAAAAAATGTGAAGTTTAGAAGCCTAAATAATAAAACTAGCACATACAACACTTTGACCTTATCATGAGTTGCCAATTGATATTGAGATCAATGTGTGTTTTGCCTACAAAAATATCTAAATCATTGAGCAAAATAGTCCCTGTTAATAAATTTTGGATGGAACATAGACAAGTTATTTTTGAGGTAAATTAAGAGAAAGTAGATTATTTCCTAACATCTCAGATAAAAGAGAAGGCATCTTAGAGTACAAGACATACCTCTGACGTCCCGTGGCCAAACACAAGAATCAAGTAAAGCGTTTCAAATATCACAGATGAATCAACAAGCTCATAGTTGTACAGTTCCCCTAAGAACCGCATGTGAGCAATCCGTTTTTGTTGCATCCCATAATCATTCAATTCCAATCCTAACCTAATCTCTTCTAGAACCTGAAAATATTAAATTTCTGTTTCATGTTAGATCTAAATCACTGCATAATGACTGAAAGTTAAAGGAAAAGAGCCTATGAACTCCAATTGACTATTCAAAGTCAATTACAAGAACATGCCTAGAAAATTTAAAAATTAAGGCTTAAGACTTGCAAAATGAAGTTTGAGGTCGAAGGGTAGGGCCCCTGGACTGAACAAACAATAAGAGGAAGAAACAACTAGTTATAGATGATCCAAAAGCAGAAATTCAGACACAAGATAGAGAACAAACGATATTAATAAAGCCAGCAGGGATTTTAAAGAAAACATAATCTGTGATCCCTCCTGATGTCTAGCCACGAAAATAAATTGTGGTTTGCATAACCACATAAAGAAACGGACTAACCTCATCAACCACTGCTACAGCGAATTCATCATGATAGCGACTCAGACCCGCAGTGAGAACAGCTATCAAGTGCACTTGGCTGTATTTTCCCTTATGAACTTTCATAAAGCACTTCAAGAGGTACAATTCACATTCATTCCATGGTAACTTACGCAGTTGCCTCAGAACATGCTCAACAGAGGACTTATCTAGATCTGAGAAAATCAATTTTCTGATATACTGCAAAAAGCAAAAGTGAAGACAATTAGACAAACACTTTCCACAAAGTTTAACTAAACTATTCGCATTCTACAGATGGCATACCTGATGTAATGGAGGGCGGCTTTTTGAGACCCGAGCTGATCTTTCAGGTGGCTTGCACAAGTAATACGCATTCTCCACAAGTGTACTGTGGCGTGGATCTAAATTTTTAACATTCTTCAATCGCATTAGTATTTCCAGCATGTTTGTCATGCGTATTGCTGTTTCAGGTGATCGATATAGAAAACGCCCACATGTCTCAAGAAGATTGCAGGCAACATCTATGTTGTGGTGATTAAAATCATCTAAACAAGCCTGTCACATGAGAAAATATCAATTTATGATATGCCACACATGCTTTGGAGAAAATATTTAATCCATATGCCATAAATGATAGAAAAGGTATTCCCACAGTCTGCAAGTAGCTCTCAGTCAGCATCTATTCATGAGATAAAAAAGATAAACAATAAATAGGAAGAAAATAGGCATCAACCTATACAGCATATTCACCTTTAAGCAACTAAAGACAAGGCCTGCAGGTGCAACTTTGAATTTGCACAGTTCTCCAATGAATCTTATATTTTTTATTTTTGTTTCAATGTTTGTTTGATCCTGAAAAGATGAGGCACGCAAGTGATGACACATAATAGAAATTTAAGAGCAGTGAACAGCCAAATCAATTAACACATTAATGTTTCATCCAAGAAACTATAACATGCAAGATTTTTGACCGAACCTTTTTATTTAGCAAAAAGTTGAATTCTTCTTCCAACATTGACACAAGCATACTGGGAACATCTTTCATACAGGTTGACAATGTTGCCACCATGCGTGAATAATATGGTAGCAACTCCAAGGAACTTCTGGGCACACTAAATAGAGCACGGACAAGTTTCTTTCGGTTCGATTTTGAATTCAAATAACAAAATTCAACCTGCAAGAAAAATGCTTGTAAAATGTGATTCATCTTTCCAAACCCAAAATAAAAAACTAAGAAAATAATCATTTGCAGCTAATGGTAATTACTGTCAACTGATCTATAAGATCACGGCTGACACATCCTGGAAGCCTCTGCAAAAGCGCGTCCAAGTTTGTTCCATCAATGCTTTTTATTTTGTCCTTGTCACTTTCCCCTTTTCTTTCAAGATCTTTTTCTTTGTATCTTTCTTTGTCAGGATCCTTATTTTTTTCTATGTCTTTATCCTCTTTATCCTTTCCCTTTTCATCAGCTTTTCCCTCAAGTGAATATTCAGAGTCCGCACATGCCTCAGAAATTTCTTGCACCTCCACTTCTGCCTCTATCAACGAATCCTTCAAGCCCAAAGAATTCCAAAATTAATAAGCATGTAGTCTTCATCACAAGGAATTCAAAAGATTATAAAACAAAAAAAAGGACTGGACAGAAAGACATTAGAAAAGGCACAGTTTTATGAAAGATGAAATGAGTGTGGCAGGCAGTATGGGATGATATTCAAAAATGCTTTCGATAAATAACAGGAAAAAAATATATAGGTCAATTAAATGTGTTTGCATCAGAAATAAATAAGTCCAAAAATTGGTTCCAGGGTTGGGCAATGCATTGAGATTCTGCTCAAGATTCCTTCCCAAGGAATCTAGGTAATATCAATAAATTAAATGCAAATGTGCTTTATAATCTTAAAGAACTTAAATGAGACAATTATAATAAGAACTTGGTGAAATTAATGGCTCCTTTAAGCTAGTTGGACTAAGAAATTAGATATGAAGTGAGATTCTGTAGGTTGCACAGTGAGGTTATCCAACTAAAGTCTCACTGCCCATCAAGGAGGTAGGAACAAAAACCTAGGGCAATATAAGGAAAACACACATGCTCACTTCCTTACACTTTGCTGATCATGCGTCTTTGAAAGCGATTCATTCACCTTTGGTTCAGCTTCACCCAACAACACAGCAGGAACAAAAGCTCTGTCAAGATCATAATATAATTCAGCAATCAACTAAAAGTAAAATATCATCAAAATCTCAAATTAAGCAAATCCAGTTTAAACATTTCTCATGAAATGTAATGTGTCTAGTTGTGTGCCTGTCTAGTTATGGGAAAACGATGAATCTGGTTGTGCACTTAGCTCTTTATGCCGTGTGTGCAACAACAAATTGAAACTAAACTGAAGCATATTCAGATATAAATACTACAAATCAGAGCTTAGAGGATTCTTAAAATGCTGCTTCACCATCCAAACAGGTTCAAGAACTCAGAATGCTTTTATTTCTCTGTCTATTGTGCACATGTTTAGTGGTTTGTGGCCATGCTTGGGAAATGGTAATGAGAGCAAGACTAGAACATATTGATTTAGAACTACACACAAAAGCAAACCTGAGATCAGGTAAGGATTCATAAAATGCCCTTGTATCTTCATCGTCCCAAACAGGTTCTAGGCCAGAAGATTCCTTTCCAGATGAAGAAGATGAGGTTTCCACACCTGTTGTCACTCTAGTAGTATGCCCATCATCTGGCATTGAAGGAGGTTGCATATCAAGGGCCTCAGCTAGACTGCCAAAGAGAGGAAGAAAGCATATGTGTGACTAATTAATCAAAATAGAAATGCTACAAAAGAGAAGTACAACCCATACCTACAAGAATGACAAGTGGTTGAGACAAATATAAAACTAGTGGTGGATCACAAGAAAGGTTCTAGATTGGTTTGGGTCTCAGTTGGTCAAAATGCATGAAGTCCATTGAGGCTATCTCATATATTATGTTAATTGTATTCAGTTGGGTCTGGTTGAGAAGATTCCATGTCTGAACAATTTCAAATCCATGTCAACCTTCAAACTGATAACAAACCAACGCATCAATTTGAAATTGGGCAATTTCCAGATTGGTTCAATTTGATTTAAAACAGACTAAGCCATAATCCACTTAATGCATATAAATTTCTCAAGTCAAAAAATTGGCACATCCTATGATTTAAAAATAATTTAAAGCATAGTAAACTTGTCCACTATATTGTTCATAAGTTGACACAAAACTGCTGGATCAACAGGTAAAATAAAAGTGTATCTTTAATTGTAATCAAGCTAGTAGTTAGAAAATTTAGTTGGCCACACTAGAACATAAATTTCAGTTGAAGTATGTCTTTCAAAGCACTATAAGCAATTGAGAGCAAATCTTATATCAAGTTTAAAAATACAAGATCAATAATCTTCAGAAGTACAATTAGTGTGCATTGAACAGCATATAGATTCCTTGAATTATATACTTAGAAAAAGTAGCTTTCAAGTAATATATCAGAAACATATATTGGCAAAGAAACCTACGAAGAGACACCGCGAAAAAGGTGGTCATAAGATTTTCGTAGCTTCTCATATGAAGTTGAGTTTTCATCATTGAGCTCCCCTCTAGCATTTAAGATCTTCGCATTTTCAAGTTCCAATTGTCGAAGTGACTGTCCAGCATAAAGACATGTTAAGTACAGTGTTTTCAAATATTCTAAAGAAGTGAGGATAAGGGGAGGATCAAAAGCATAAACAGCATTTGATGTTAACATGAGGAAAGCACAAAGAAAAAACACAACCTAATGGGTATAAAATTAACTTACATTATGTTCAGATTGAAGAAGTTCAGCAACCGCATCATAATAGGAGTGCAATGCTTTCCTGAAGAATTTCTTCTGATCAGAAGTAACATTTAATCCCTTGAAAAACTGAAAAGAAACACAAGCGGATCAACTGATGACCAAGAAAAATGCAGCTTTTACTGCTTTGATGACAACTTGATAGGTAATTGTTAAGAAAATGATAAGATTCAGAAACCTAGGGAGTGTAACATGAATTTATATTGGCATGAGATTTGCAAGCACAAATTCTAAGATAAATGTCATAGCTACTTGTGAAACAGAGATCAAGGTGCTGCAGATTGTGAGATATATTATATGATCCCGAAAAGGGTACATACTTTTATGTTCTCAGAATAAAAAGGATGCAGTTAGAAATAAGATTCAATATCAAATATTAGCCTGATGATCATAAAAGCTGGCATGCATTTTCATGTTTTTATTACAACAAAAGGGCATACAGAAATAACTTTCAAACTGGACAAAAGGAGAGAACATATCACCCAAGATTATACATAAGGAATTTGACGCTTTTATAGAGAAATATGTGCTGGTTTTTATAACCCAATCATATCGTAACAGTAAATGAAGCTTGATATAACTTCTGTCAGCAGTAATACCTCTTCATGAGGTTCTTGTCCAGGATGGAACCCTAAGAGAAACCTGCCTTGTCTAGCAAAACTAGAAAGTAGCGATAAATTTGTCTGAGTGGCATCTCGATCCTTTAAATGCTCCGAACTGGTGAAATCTTTAATAATATTCACAAAAATGCTAGCATCTTCAATAACACCAACAAAATATAGTTCCAAAAGAAGTTTAAGAGTGCTCCGCTTCTTCATTGCCTTCAAGCTCCGATCACCATCCAAATCATCCCCAGATTTTCCAGGAATGAAAACTTTCAAGAGTCCCTGAACCAGGCATGGTGAGAAGTCTTTGTATCTTTGATGCAGCAAAGAGCACACCTAACAAATAAAAAAAACATCAAACAAGTCAAGATTTAACAATAGCAAAGATTTGAACTTAAAGGAGTATTCCTCCATTTCTAGATACCCATCATGTAAGAGAACCTTCTCATAGAAGTGTAAACAACACCACACCAAAGATTTACTGACAGTCTACACATAAGTGGTTCACTCAACTGAAAGTTGGAAGTAAGAGGTATTTTTCTTAGTGTGGCTGTGAAGGATAAGAAAAATAATACATAAAGAAAGATTATATGCATAGCAATGAAAAATAAGGTCAAAAAGGATTTCGCAGACAGAAGCATTAGCACCCCTTAGTACAATTTGATAAATGACTTGATCTGAAATCTCACCCAAGAATGTGCTTGAAGTACTTATATCCAAAACTAATATTATTGCTTTGAGAAACTATTCACCTCATTCTTATATTTGAAGGCTAGGGTTCCAAAGGAGTAAAATGACAAAAAGAATAAAGTTAAAAGGCCCAACAACAACAAAAGGATAGTAATCACAATTCATATGTTACTCACATATGGTCAGAAACTCCTAAGAATTTTTTTTTGGATGAACTCTGGATAATGAATCAATTTTCAAAGCAACCTTGAACTAGGAAGATATACTATGGTTCAACAATGTTAAACAACAACAACAACAACAGCTAAGCCTTAATCCCATACTAGATGGGGTCGGCTATATGAATTCTATGTCTCCATGTAGCTCTATCAAAGACAAGATCCGGATCAACATCTAATAAATATAGTTCCTTAGACACTATCTCTCTCCATGTAATCCTCGGCTTACCTCTAGCCCTTTTTCACCTTCTATTACTAAACTATCCCATTTTCGAACCAGGGCACTTAGGTGTCTACGACGCACGTGTCCAAACCACACAAAACCATCCCAGGTCAGAGACATCCATAACAAACTAAAATAAGCATACAATAAAAACTTTTCCACATAAATAAAATGGTAAGAGAACTTCACAATGACAAAAAAAGTAATAGGAAATGCATGTAAAGTAAACCAGCGATGCAAACAGTATGCATCAGAGAACTTCACAATTAAATATTAGAAGCCCTAAAAAGTCTAGACTCTAGGTGGAAAATAAAGAAAACTATAACCAATAAATTCAATATACACAATGGAAAAGGCGCAGTAGTAACATATCACCTGAACAGCTGCTTGGATGTCTGAGGTTCTAAGTTTGGCTTCACAGATAGCTGCCACAGCTTCGCTGACGAATTTGCTTAAGTTGACGCTTCTCAATTCATCCATCAACCCTTCCTTCTGTTCATCATTTATCAGTTTAAGCTTCTTGATAACAGCTGTATTCCGTTTAATACTGGAGTCCAACGTCCTGAGGAACACAGTATCTGCAAGAAAATTTACATAGTTTTCAGATTTCTATAACATAAAAACATGCAATATCGATGTTGGTGGGAAAGATTCAACCAAAACAAGAACCCAATAGTCCGCCAATTTAACAAACATATGAAAAAAGGGAAGTTATAACTTCAAAATTCAAAAGAACTGATATTGCACAAGTATTGTCACCCAATGATACAAAGAACAAAGCCTTGTTGAGCATCCTATTCCCAGTACCAAGATTGGCAATAATATACGTACAGTTACAAATATTTTAGTATATATCCAAAAATCCAGTATATAACTTGGTCTTACTTGTTAAAAACTTAAAATTATTATGGAATCAAAAATCATAAAACCAATAGTTAAGGGTTGATTAAATGTGTTCACCAAGGCATCAATTTGCAAAACCTTGTTTATAACCCTTGTGCACTGCAGGACTCCAGATACCAAGGTACCTAGACACCAAGAGTCCTGTATAGATGCCAGTGACATAAAAATTTGACTAACCTTCTGTAATGCATAAAAGGTAAGATATTCAATGTGTACAGCTCTTCTTAATGCTACATTATAATGCATATGATAGTCATCTAGATATTTATGATACATAAAATTTTACTTGATACGGGCTTACTGAACTTTGTAGCATCCAAGGAAGACTCAAATTCATCATATAACTGACATACAAATCCATTTTTGCATATAAGGTAGTGTGGTTTTCTAAGAGAAAAATGGTATTACAACATAGAAGTACCAGGTCTTTCTGGGTTCAGATTCATCAGGCGGAGAGCACTCTTCGCATCAATTGATTTTCTATATTCCTCATGACGAGCACCAATTTCCTGCAGAAGGGAAAATTGATGAAACTTCTGTAGGAATATCAAATACTTCCAATATAAATTAAGCAATGGAGATC
Organism: Dioscorea zingiberensis; assembly: GCA_026586065.1. Classification (NCBI taxonomy): domain Eukaryota; kingdom Viridiplantae; phylum Streptophyta; class Magnoliopsida; order Dioscoreales; family Dioscoreaceae; genus Dioscorea; species Dioscorea zingiberensis. The sequence goes on along the minus strand of JAGGNH010000070.1, from coordinate 199,800 downwards.
ATACAGTAATCAATTACTGCACATGATATAACCGATGAAAGCCACGCAAAAGAAAAATGAAAATAAAATATAATGACATAGGTCCTTGATATCCCAAGAAATCATAAACAACAAAAATAAAGGAATATGTTGACCAACAGTATCAATGCTTCTACTTCAAGGCACATTTTTCCATCCAAGAATAAAAAAAGGAAATGAAATAAACAAGCAATTCCAAGAAATAAAGAAGAAATAGAAACTACATGGGTGCCAATTAGGTTATGAGTTTTTTAAATGCTTTGAACAGGTCAAACAGGAACAAGCTACAAAATAATTACGTTACATGCGGGAACAAGATGCGGTGTACTGCCTTGAAAAAATGAAAAATATAGAGAACCCACAAAATTACTTAAACAAAATCTGGTTCTGATTACAGTACCTCGTGTGAGATGCCCATGCAACAAAACAAAAAAAAAACAAAAAAACAAAAAAAAACAATAAATAAATAAATAAAGAAAGAAACATATAGATGTGATGCCTACATATGAAAATCCACAATTTAGGTTATAAAAAAACCTACACCCACTTCCAAGTGTCAGGATTAACAATAATCGAGCACATATACAGAAATGAGTCTAAATTTAAGCAAGTTTTCATTCCATTGTGTATACAATATACCAACTAGATGAGATAATACACTAGAAATAAAATATAACCGAGGAATTTTCCTCTCATGAGGACCAGCTCTGACTATGATACCACACAATATAAATGCTTGCAATAAAGTAATTGTGAGGTTTTTTTCAATGTAATTCCCCATTTTAAAAAACTACAGATATTCTGGTACTCACAAATAAAAGGAAAAGGACATGTCAAAGTAATCCTCAGATTTGTCAATATAACTCATAAAACTTCAATTATGCACAAAAATAGATTGTAAAGCATACCTCATCATCTTGCTTCCCTTGACGTTCACCTCCCATTCGACATTCATCCTCAGGATGTTCCATGTCTCCTAATTAACATCACCCCGGAACATATAACCAGTTCAGTACAACAAATAAGAAAAATACAGAGAAAATACCAAGAGAAAACGTAATATAATTCAATTCATCTTGTTTTCCTTGATTTTTCGTTTCCGATTACAGGTTTCAGATCTTAATTCGTGTAATAACCCTAAATTCCAAGCATCAAGAAAATCACAGCAAATATCGAATCAAAAACAAGATAAAAGACAACAAAACAGTAAACCCAAAAGATTACAAAGTAAAAAGGGGATCGAATTCCCGACCTGAAAGAGAAAATTACGCTGAGAGCGATGCGGAAGGCCGAAACCCTCGTTCCGATGGTTCGTGATCGCGCAGCGGCGAATCACAGGCGTGCAAGCGCGTCGAATGACTTCGAGATCGAGAGACGAGGAAGAGATTGGAGAGGGATTGAGAGGAAAAAGGAAAGGGTTTGGGGGCAAAGAAGGGAGCGAAGAGCATGAGGTACTAGGGGTGGCAACGGACCGCCTCTTGACCCGATAACCCGTTAGATCTAGATCCGAATCCGATTCCCCGGTTAATGGATCGGCTTAACCTTCCAACCCGAGTCCGAAAGATTAAAAATATTTTAAAAATATTTTAATTTTAATTTTAATTTTTCCCATTTTTCCATGAAATTCATGGTCGATATCTCTCTCGTGGAACCTCATCTCTTCTCCAATGGAGTCCATCGTCTCCCTCTCATCATCCTCTCTCCTCCATCTCCCACTCCCAAACACCACCTTGCCTCCTCTCTCTCCTCGTCGTCTCCCCCTCCACCCTCACCAGCATGCAAGAAGCGCGCGGCTGGTCTCACACTCAACTGTCCCCTCCTCCGCCGCCTCCACGCTCACGATCACCGACGCCGCCATCGCCGGCGAGAAGTTCGACTGGTACGCGCACTGGTACCCAGTCGCACCCGTCTGTGACCTCGACAAGCGAGCGCCGCACGCCAAGAGAGTCCTCGGCCTCGACATCGTCGTGTGGTGGGATAGAGAGAAGGAGCAATGGCAGGTGTTCGATGATCGGTGCCCGCACCGCCTCGCCCCGCTCTCCGAGGGCCGCATCGATCAATGGGGCCGCTTGCAGTGCGTCTACCATGGATGGTGCTTCGATGGCTCTGGTGACTGCAAGTACATCCCCCAGGCCCCTCCCGATGGCCCGCCGGTGAATCCCAACTCCCTAACTACCCTTTCTGAATCCTTTGATTGAAAAAAGTGATGATCTTGCTACTTTCTACCCATCAAGCTGAAACATTGAGATCTCTGTATCTTTGTTTCTGAATCCTTTGATTTAACTTGTTTAATGTGCAGGTTCACACATTTAAGAAGGCTTGTGCAGCTGTTTATCCAAGCATTGTGCAGAATAAAATTGTTTGGTTTTGGCCTAGCACTGATCCTCGGTACAAGGATATGGCATTGAAGGAAAAACCCCCATATGTGCCCCAGTTGGATGATCCATCATACACTTGTACAATGGGAATGAGAGATCTTCGATATGGGTATATGATCTTCTCATTAGTCTCAAGTTATAAATCTTAATGCACCTTTTCTGTTCTTTTTTTAAGCATGATTATATTAATTTGAGTTACTATAAAGTATGATGAACTTTGAAGATGATTTTTCTTATTAACTTATCAGCAATGTATAATCCTTTTGATTGTGGTTTGTTAGTCCGGAAAAACCTTTGGTGGCTGCTTTGAGGGTTCTTGTCTCAACTTTTGAGCGCATTGACATAAAGATTTCTTGTTTGGAACAGCCTATTGTGAGTTACTTTCTGCATTTTTGCATTGAGGTGTACTTGATTAGCGGCATTTCCGCTTATGATATTACGGTTGCACAGAAACTTCTAATAATGTAAAATCCATGTTTGCTCTTTGCTTAATTTTTTGTTTGGAGTTATTAATAATGGTTCATGTGATAGTCGTATATCTGTCTCATAATCTTTTTTTTTTCCCTTCATTTTGCCAAGTTCAAATTTAACCGGCAATAATTATCAGCTAATATATCTTTCAGGTATGAAATTCTAACGGAGAACTTGATGGACCCTGCTCATGTTCCATATGCACACTATGGACTATTGACAAATGCCAAAACATCGCCTGCTAATTCTACTAGATATGTACCTGACCTTTCATTTTCCCATAAATTGTCATCATGATTTTTGTTCATGGTAGAATTTGTAAATTTCTAATTTTCTTTTGCGAAGATGACTGTGCAGTTATAGAGCACTCAGTGTTGTTATTGCAACACCTAAGCCATTGTCTCTTAGTATTGGCTCGCTCTGCTCACCCCTGTTAGGAAGCCTTTGACACTAAATCATACGATTCTTTCACAGATCGAGAAGGAGGCAAACCTCTGGAGATGATGATAGAGACATTAGATAAAACAGGCTTCTTGTCAAGGAATGAAATGGGTTATAGCAAGTTCATAGCGCCTTGCCTCCATTATTCTGTCGCCACTTTAGGCTCGAGGAATGAATCTGTTTCCTCGCAGAGCACTCAAGAGGTACTTGTATTCAAGCTTATAACCAAAGTTATATCACTATCCTTTATGTACAGTCTCCAGCTCAATTCTAAGTTCTAACTTGGGCATCTCAGGACTCAACTAAGACAAACAAAAAGCAAAAAGAGTGCTCTTCTTTGTTTTCCTCTCATGCTCCAGTTAGTCCTGGAAGAAGTAGAATTATTTATGTCTTCCCGAGGAACTTCTCTGTTTGGGTGGATCAAGTTTTTCCTCGCTGGTTTTTTTCATATAAGGCAGAATCTGGTCCTAGATTCAGACCTATATCTTCTTCATTTGGAGGTACCTTATTTATCCTTTATAATTGTTGGAGCTGATGTATAGCCCTTTACTAGGTAATTTATATCGTATGGTGCACCATATCAGTACTGAAAAATGATTCACTGAGACTCAGTGGTATACAAGTAAAATTAGATGTCATGTCCTGAAGAAAGTTGAGTTGCATTTTACTGTAGCTAAGACAATCATTTGCTTCTTTCTTGCTAAGCATCTCAATGTAGTAACCTTATTTGTGTACTAGATATCACTTTGAGGAGTATATTTAGCTGTATTGTTGAAGACCACGACTCATTTGCTGTTGGCCAATTCTTACCATCACATCCACAAGTATCGATTGTTCATTCAAAGGTCATTATTCCAGGAGCAAAAGATTGCTGAGCTCGGCCCTTCAAATTGGCTTCAAGCTTGTTATGTGCCCACAAAATCAGATGCCAAGGTCATTGCTTTCAGGAGATGGTTAAAAAAGTACGCAGACGATCAAATACATTGGGGGACCAAGTTCAATAACTACCTCCCCCCTTCTCCTCCGAAAGAACAGATTATGGACAGGTGATTTAATTCATTCCTGCTGTTTGTTGAGCTTATAGTTCCTAATTGTTCAGAATATCATAATGCCGCTTTTCCTCAGGTACTGGTCCCACACGGTGCAATGTAGCAGCTGCCACGCAGCTTTAAAAGGCATGAAAGTGCTCGAGATAGTCCTGCAGGTTATCTCGGTTATCTCAATCGGAATTTTGGCTGCCATGAAACAGAATTTACTGTCGACAGTTGCAAAGTTTTCGATTGTCTTTACAGCAGTATTCTGTTTTGTTGCATCCAGGTGGCTGTCTCACTTCATCTACAAAAACTTCTATTACCATGACTACAACCATGCCTCTGTATGAAAATACGAAATACAGAAACTCCCAGCATTCTTCAGCCTTTCAGCCTTACTGTATGTAAAACAGTACAAAGAATAACAGATTGAAATTGTCAAATGTTTGATGTCTTCTTCTGTTTGCAAAGTGGTATTGTAAACTATGAAACAAATCTAAACTTTGACTTCACATAAATGTTGGTGTATTTTGTGCACTGGTGCAATGTATTCATCTCTGATGCTCCAATTGGCATCTCTTCTATGGACATACTAAAATTTCAATTTTAACTAAACTTAGATATTTCCAGTATACTTCTATCAAAAAATAAATGACAACTGTTCTTTCTTAAGCTTTTAAAAAAAAAATAAAAAAAAATCCAAATCAAACGTTTAAAGTTGGACAAAATAATCCTTTTATAAAATACACACTAAAAAAATTAAACTAAAACAATACGGGGTAATATACTGGGTGGGTACTATACTATACCTTTATTTCATTTACTTCGATTTCACTTTGCCGAGAGGGTACTGAGAGGATTCTAGTGTTATTTCTCACCGGACTTTCCCCACGTACCAACTTACCACCACGCCAAGATGCCATGCCACAGGGGTAATCGGCGTCACTGCCAAGACGCTTGCCACATGTCCACATGGACAAAATTAGTGTTTGACATGTTCACGTGGCCAATTTACTGCCACGTCATACGCTATGTGGATTGCCACATCAGCACGCCACGTGGACAAAATTAGAGTTTGGCAGTCCACGTAGCATATGACATGGCGACAAATTGGTCACGTAGACAAGTCCGGTGAGAAATACCACTGAAATCCTCTCAATACCCTCCCGGTGAAGTAAAATCGAAGTTGAGTAAACAAAATGATACAAATTGAAGTTCAATACTCAAAATGAAACAAAGGTATAGTACAGTACCCACCCATGATATTACCCGAAAACAACACTAATCAATGGAAAACAACAACAACTAAGCCTTGATCCCATACTAGATGGGGTCGGCTATATGAATTCTTTGTCTCCATGCAAGTAGCTCTGTCAAACACAAGATCTGGATCAACATCTAATAAACATAGGTCCTTAGACACTATCTCTCTCCACGTAATCCTCGGCCCACCTCTACCCCTCTTTTTACCTTCTATTACTAAACTATCACATTTTCGAACAGGAGCATCTCGGGGTTTACGACACATGTGTCCAAACCATCTTAAACACCCTTCTCTTATTTTATCTTCAATTGGTGCATCATGCACCTTCTGTCGGATATGTTCATTTCGAATCTTATCCAATATTGTATGACCACACATCCACTTTAATATCCTCGTTTATGTCATACTCATCTTATGGATATGTTGCACTTTAGTTACCCAACACTCGCTCTAGTATAGCATGGTTGGTCTAATTGCCATTTTATAGAACTTTCCCTTCACCTTGTAGGCATCTTCTTATCACATAACACAGTGACATTTCTCCATTTCAACCATCATGTTTTAATTCTATGGGTTACATCTTCATCTATCATCCCATTATCCTGGAAAATGTAATCTAGATACCTAAAATGGTTACACTTAGGCACTACCATCCCCCTAGTTTCACTTCCCCTCCATCTCTTACTTAGACTAAAATTACAATGCATATATTCTGTCTTACTTCTACTTAGCCTAAACCATCTACTTTCAAGAGTATTTCTCCACAATTCTAACTTCTGATTAACTCTCTCTCTAGTCTCATTAAGTAGAATAATATCATCCTCGAACAACATGCACTATGGGATGTCATCTTGAATAAAACTAGTTAACTTATCCTTTATTAGAGTAAACAAGGCCGAAACCCACTGTCATAGGATACTCCTCCATATCTCCTCCGACTATTCTCATGTTCGTAACTGCTCCTTCGTATATATCCTTGATCAATGAAAAACAATTATGTAACGCCCCGACCCGGATCCCGAGACCTCGGGCACGTCAACAGACCGGCCGTACCCAAGTGGAGGGCACCTCACTCGAATACAAGGCCTAAGTAAACAGTAGCAGATAACAAAATAAAATCAAGAAATTTATTAATCCAATAATAAACAAATACAAATCAGAGTGCTAATGCGGAAAATAAAGTACAAGGGTCCAAAGCCCTAACAACACCAGGCCCTACAGGGTCATAAACCAATATCTCACACAAGAACTGAAAAGAGATCTCCCAACCTCGACAAGTATCACACCCCGACTCTCGCACGTCCCTGAGCTCGAGTCAACCTACTCCTCAGGACCTGAAATGAGAGAAGGGAAAAAGTGATGAGCTTTCGAAAGGAAAGCCCAGTAAGTACCCTGCAAGGATAAAGACATAAGATGAAACATGATATCAAAAATCAAAGAATCATCAAGCAATGGGGATACACCCTTGCATAAAGCAGATCCTAGAGTCTACCACAAACATCAAGAATCTGGTAATGACTCCTATCCGACAATGACCCTCGAGGCTCGAAGAGAATTCCAATAACAAGCTCAACAATGATTTCCTACAAGAACACACAAAGATCCGCTACAATGACTAACCTGCCGCTCCTCGGTAGCGCCCTCTCTCTCATTACGCCGACATGGTCACCGATCGACCCCACCGGGTTGCGCGTGGACAAATCCGTGAGTATCGTCCCTCGGCGGGGAATGCCGAACGCCGTGGTGTCCTGGCCCCTAACGCTCGCAACATCCGGAGCTCACCGCTCCATTGAATCCGGGGAAGAAGAAACTCGGGTTGGCCATGACACCTACCCGCCAAAGACATAAGTACCGCAGATCTCCATGGTCTCGCGGATAACATGAGGCTATGCTCACGAGCCCGGCCACCTTAATCGACGATACCTACCTAGTCGCACACAAGCACCACGAGTGCCTACAGTCAAGAGTCGGCCTACGGGTGGGCATGTCCAAAAGAGCATTCAACAACAGGTAGTGAAACTTTACACTCCTATCCGGACGGAGCACAGGCTCACGTGTTTCCACGGCCACGTGCCGATCAACGGATCCTCGTGATCAGTTAACACTACCTCTAGCACAACAATCACACACATACCGGGAAAGATATCAAAACAAACATGTATGTGCATGCATCCAAGAATATCAGGTACCAAACAAAGGACATGCTAACAAATAGCATACATCAAATCAAGAAAGCCCCAAGCAATGGGCGGAAACAAGGCGAAGGTAACTTACCTCAACTGGTACGTCAAGTCAACTAGCCCGAGTCCCTCATGACACAGCTCAGTACTCCAGGTCGATATCTGGTATCAACAACTACAACTCAGTACCAACACCAAAACAATCCATTAATATTAATAATAATACTATTTCGGAATTCCTGAATCTATCGCGCAGTTCCACAGAAAACCTCATAACTTTTGATCCAGAAACCCGTTTGAGTTGATCCAATACTCGTTGGAAAGATCTCTTCCTCATCTTTCCAACGGTACCTTACACGACACTACTAGAAGTCTACACGCGACCCAGCTGCCACTCGAAGTGGGCAGTCGGGCAGCAACCATTCTCCAACTCCAATTTCCAATCCCTCACATAAAATCATAAGTATGACCCTTAATCAACTTAAGAACACAAGTACACACACCTGCCCATTAACCAAGCTATTAAGGTCATCCTCAAAGAAACTCAGTACTACTAAACAACAAACCCAACCTGACATCTATTAAATTTCATAATACCCTTCACAGAACTTTCACCCTCAACATCATCATACTATACACTTGCATACACCACTACTTGCCAACACATTAATAACAATGAAGATTTACAAACCCTTATATCATTAATAAATAAAATCAAGATATCAGACAAAGATTCATGTCCATCACCACCTCTTACCAAATAGTAATCAACCACCCTCCTAGTCCACAACCAAGTGTCCTCCAGACCATCTGTATAATATTCTATACATCCATATTATCTTTCCTAGCAATGGTGCCTCAAATCCATGAGAAATTAGCCCAAACTCTAACCAAATTGAAGCCCAATCAACCCAGTTTTAAAACACCAAATCAAACCATACATCATCACAATCTCTTCCTTGCTGGACGTTCACCAAAACAAAACAAATATCTATCACACCATCAACCTCATCAAATCCCAAACATTAATAAACCCCAAGAACCCTTCTATAGTAAATCAACACCCACATCCCCACAGGTCCACCTAAAAGATCAAAAGGGAAAACTATCACTCAAACCTTCATATTGACCCTCTCAAAACCGAGAATCATTACCAGCCTAACCTCCTTCCATTTCACACCTAAGCCTTTGCCTATACCCTAGTTACAAGAGAAGAGAACCCATGTATACCTCCATAGTTCCCTAGCACCTCGAACCCAACCCATTGACAGACAACTTTCATAAACCTTTTGATTTATCTAGTGCTAATTATGCAGCATCTTATAGATCTAAAATTTCAATAAAGAACGTGCAAGAATAACGTTACGCCACATGATCTAATTGCACCGTAGTTTAGAGACTCAACAGATAACTTGCTGCGCTCTGGTCGAAGTACCTGGCTTCAGACGTCTATTGTCCTCCTTGCCAAATTTTCCCTGCAGGCCTCTTTCCTTAAGAAGCGTTAGCCAAGTGGGCCGAGAACTTCTAGGGTTTTGGAAAACTGGCCTCTCTACTTATAGATCGTGGAGAAAATCTCCATACGATCAAATCCAATTCGGAAATCCCAACTTACCTTATCTGTTATTCAAAATTGTTTTACACTATCTATTATTCCCACGATTTCCATGCACGTGATGATATTTATATATATTATTATTTTCATTTTTGTACTTAGAATTCATATATCCACGCGTCCTTCCATGTGTTTGATCCACTAATTCAAAAATGAAGGCAACCTACAACCTGTCACTTCAATTAAAATTAAAAATAATAATTATAAGAATAATAACTAGCCACGTGCATGCATGGGCTCTACACCACTTTTGGTATATTTTAAACATAGTAAAATCAAATGAAAACTTCCAAACACTTTAATGGCAGTCACTCTCCCATACATATATTTGTATATGTATTTCTTTAATCTATTCTTTATATATCACTTTATTTTATTCTTATTAATCCTGCTAGTATATATAATATATATATATATATATATATATATATATATATATATATATGGGAAAATTATTTTTTAGTCCCCGGAAGTTTGCAAACTTCCCAGACAGTCCCTCCTTTTTGGTTTAGTTATTTTTTAGTCCCTGGGCATAACTCCGTTAGTTAATCCAGCCTTTAATACCCATTTTGCCCCTAACCGAAAATTGCTTCCGCCAAATCAAAAAGAGAAGAGTTCAAACATCACTTTTAGCCATCAAATCACCACTTTTTACTATCTTTTCTCACTTACTTTTTGTAATTTCTGCGGCTGCCAAATTTTTCGTGAGCTTCTTCTTCCTTTGTTCTTGTTAGTTCTTCTTGTTCTCTTTTGTTCCATTTTGTTTCCATTCCTCCTCGAACCGGCGAAGTTCAAATGACCTTCTCTTCCTCTATGAAGTCATCGCCAAGGCGCAGTCAAGAAACGCTCACTTTAAGCCGTGAGTACCTTTTCTCATTTTTCGAAAAGTGTTTTCCCTATCGGTTTAAAAATACGCATTAAGTGTAAGGTACCTCTCATTGCCAGTCGTGAATGGGGCCTTTTGTGCGATCATGAGCATATAAGAGGCGAGGAAGAGTTTTGCGCTTTACAGGTGTTGAGTTCATGGGCCAATACTAAATGAGATATGTGAGCTATGGGGTCTTGAAGTTTCCACGAAGGTTCGGTTTGTCACACCTGGATGCACAATCAACCTGCTTTTGCCCAATTGAAACGGGAGGTGGACTTTCAAATAGATGTGCCATATATACCACATGTTCAATGGCCATTTAATCTTTTATTGTCGATACCGTTGAAGACGGTGGACTGAGCCCTCAAGCTCCTCATTACCACCGTAAATACTATGTTTTTTTTTATTGTTGAACCATCCTACCCGTCAGTGCGTCGACGTAATCCTTCTTGTAGTCCAGTATTCTGCGGTTTTCGCTTAAACTTATGAGTTTACGCTTTAATATAGTCGGCTTTCGCTTAACATTGTCACTTTCCTACGCTTAAAATTACGGTTTTCCATTTAGTATCGTGTTTTTTCGTTTAACATTTTCAATTTCCTAATAATATATACCAATTTCATTTGTGACATATGCACCAAAATGAGGGATTCAAACTCGGATAGCATAACGTATAGACGAGACACAAATCCATTCCTCGCAAGGGCATCTTGGGGCATTAGCCATTTCTACTCAACCGGATAGTATCGTAATTGTGTCGTTGATAGTAGGTGACCGGTTTAGGGGCGGTGACCACTTTAAGGACGTGACAGCTTTCGCTTATCAATGAATTTTGACTTCAACTTCATAAAGAATGATAAGAAGAGAGTGACCGCCCAATGCTGCAAAGATGGATTGCCAGGGCGCGGTCCACTCATCGGCACAAAAAGGTAATCATACAACATTTACAATCAAAACGATGCATCCCACACATACATGTGGAGTGTATCGGGAATTTGACGCCGCATCCGAAAGCATCAAAGAAATGGGTCGCTGGTCGTGGTGGTGCGAAGTCCGAAGGACCGCCCTCGCATGCAGCTATTGACATTCAGCCGCGGATATGCGTCATGTAGATCATGGTGTCAATTTGCCTTATAAGCGAGCTTGGTTGGGGAAAGAGGTGGCCAAGGGTATTCTTCATGGTAGTGAGCGAAATTTGCTATGACTTGTTAGTATGGTATGCAAACAAGGTGATGGAGACAAACCCCGTAGCATCATATTGTGGAGGAGGATCGGTGAGCGGTTTAGACGCCAAGCATTTTTCTCATTCCGTGCATGTGTTGACGGTTTCAAGAGAGGTTCGCAGCCATTACTTTTCATTGATGGAACTCATTTGCTTGGAAAATACGGGCACGTTGTTGGGAGCGACGGGCAAAAGATGGAAACGAGGGGTTCTTTCTATGCGTTGCGTCATTGCCGTTGATAATGAAACCGACGCTTAACCTGACGCGGTTCCCGCTGGGAAAACTCGGGCGATGCCATTTACCGGTAGACGACGATTACTGGCAAAGAGTATTACATTCGCTTCTGGACAGGTGAAGGGCCTTATCAACGCTTCGCCGCAAATGTTTTCCCTTCCGCCTCGCATGCATATTGCTTTACTTACACCGCAAATGAACTTCACTTAAGGGAAATGTTAGGCTTTGGGAAGTCTCCGAAAAGAGCGGTGTTGAGTAAACCATATTTAAGTGAGGATCGCTTACGACGTATGCAGTAAAGGAATACGATGAGGCGGAACGACCTACTTGTCAGTATCACCGACGCGACATCGTCATCGCCGTAAATCCGATGTTTCTCATTGGTCAAACTATATGTTCAACGCGAAAGATGGGGAGAGATGTATTCTAACGTGAAAGCAGAGTCATTCAATGCCCGGATTAAGGAGGCACTCCATCTCCCCATAACGAACATGGTCGATCTGATAAGGTAAGAAAGATTCGTTTAGCTGTACTCACTTTATCGCTTAATTTATTTAGTTTTCGTCGCAATATATTAACTTACCGCTTATTATAACATTTTTCCAGCTTAAAATAATTTTTTTCATTTAATATTCCATGTTTTCGTTTAATATTATTCTTTCCTATGTATTTTCAAGCATTTCCGCTTAACATACCAAGTTTGTAATTAATATCTTTTCTTCTTGCTTCCTAAATGCTTTCTTTTGCCCAACAAAGGTTCAAGCTCATGGGTCACGCTCTGCGAATCGCCGTGAGAATTCTCGAAAATGGGAAACCCACTTATGCCCCAAGTACACAATAAGTTGGAGGAAATCGTTGAAGAAAGCCGCGAACCTACTTGTTGGCCGCTCAGACGGAGATCATTTTGAGGTCATCGACGCAGAACAACCACGCCGTTAGTCCGCTCTCAAGGACATGTTCACGGAAGGTGGCGGTGTATGGCCTCCCCATGCAAACACGCATGTCTTTTGCGAATAATGCTAACGGACACAAGTGTACATCGGTATGTTGACAACTATTTCACGGTTGAAGCTTACCGCTTGGCGACGCCGGGTTTATCTTTCCCGGCCCCAGCATGATGACAAGCCGACCGATTCAAACAAATAACTACGCCGCGACCGCCATGCACAAAGAGACCGGCCGGGTCGTCCAAGACGGAAGAGAATAGAATCACGTGAATCTGACGTCGTGAAGTTACTACCAGAGTCGATGCCACGAGGTCGACACAACCGGAGATCTTGTAATGCACCTATTGTCGACTAATATGTAATTACTCTAACATTTATCAGATTTTCGATGCGTTTCTTGTTTTTGCTTGAATTATAATGCTGCTTAGTTATACTTTGGTTTCCGTTTAATATTAGGACTTTACGTATAATACTACAACTTTCCGCTTAATATTTCAATTTGTTGGGAGAGAGGTGACTATCTCTATTCTCCCAATGCCCTAGGGCATATTTCGACGATTTGGCCCCTTCGGGTCGAATCAACTTAATACTCTTCGTTGTCTTTTCCGCTTTTCGAGGCTCGGCCTCCCACCAATTCGCTTGAATGTGGGCGACGCAACGCATAACCAAACTATCCGAGATACTTTACCCAATAAATAAATTGCCTCAATCCTCCTCAAGGCGTCAGCTTCGATCCTTTCGTGTCGAATCAATCCTCTCCCGTCGCGTCGATTATAGATGCGGCCTCCTTCGCCTCTTTTAAATAGCCCTCCACATGGGCACCCACCACATCACTCTTTCCCTTTGCAAGAATGGATCCTCCACGGGCTTAGAAAATCTCTAAGAGAAATCGCCAAAGGACCTCCACCGGGCCGACTCAAGCTCATCGAAGTCCGGGGAGATGCCAAAGACGGCGTCGAAGGAGTGAGGAGCCACTGGGCCAACGCTCCGCCTCGGTAAAAGGATCGGGATGACGCCGTATCCTCATACAAACGATCGCCACTTTTTCGCATGGACATTAAATTCGTCTTTGTTGAAATCTACCGCCTTTACGATGAGAACATGGCCCGCTTGAGAACGGATAGCGCGTCTGCAATATCCGAAGTTCAAAGAATCGGCGACTTTCAACGCCTCGCTTGTGTAGAGGGACGAAAAGTCGCCGAGGAAGGTTTCAAAAATCTTCCAAGATATTTCTCGCCGCCATCCTCATCTAGACTTGACCTCGGATGGATTTCACCCAAGACCTCCTTCAAGATCTCCCTCCCAGCCCATCCGGAGAAGATAATGATTGAAAGAATATTCTTCTTTGCTGCATGTCATGGACCCCTTTCATTATGTTTTTTTACCCGCAAGTTGTTTGAATTTTCATCTCTTTCTTTTGTTGTTGTTGTCTGCATTTTTATGTTTATTTGGTTTTAGTTGAACGTTAATTAATGTTATAATATTTTCTTCTTCATGCCCATTTGTGGATTGTCATTAAACGACTACGATTGTCATGCTCCCGTTTAAGCTAATGAGTTTCCATTTAATATATCACTTTTATGTTTACTATCTCATGTTCCCATTTAAAATGTAACTTTTCCATTTAATATATTATGTTACCATTTAATATGTGACATTTACGTTTAATATATAAAGATTGTATCTAGGATTCAATACTTTCTCAGCCGCATTTACCATCATAAATCCATTGGAAGAGTTAATGTTTGTTTAACGAAAATCTAAATTTAACACGCCGTGCTTTCGGCTTTAATGCCTCGCTTTCGCTTTCCTTACCGCTCGCCTCAAGCCGCCCATTAATATTCGTGCGACGAAGCATAAACGTAACATCGGTACATCGATTGTGGGGAGTGTGGAGCTTCGCCATTGAGGATTTGTTCTATGAACCGCATTACATAGATTGGGTACCAACACTTCCTGTGCTTACATTGGCGCAGACATTGTCAGTTATAAGTGGGTACGCCTACGTTCCGTAATCTCCCAACTCGATTTGGATGCAAATTGCCAAAGAGTCAGCCAGCTAATATAAGATTAAGGACCATTTAGAAAAATTCAAAAAATAAAAAATAAAGTTAATCATGTTACCATTTCGAGGCGTTTGCCATATATATAGCGGCTTCTCACCGGAGGTGTAGTGAACATCTTGTTTCTTTTCTTGTCGAGCAACGAGATGGTAATGCTTATTTAGAATTATGGGCAAAATAACCAACTCCAGCCGGGGTATGAATGGACTGCATCCTTCATCGGCGTAAGGGCAACATCTCCGGAAGCGGTTAGCCGACATTAAAAGCGCCAACGGTCTACAAGTTATTGTGGCCCGCTTCTTGTAAGGGTAGGGAGATTTGGCCATAGATTCAAGGATGATCGGACATATACGCCCATGACATCGCCAATAGCCATCGCCTAAATCTTCGGCCCAAAGGTATAGAGATGGTCCCGATGGTGTAATGGCCCACTCGTTCTCTCCAAATAATTGTCACGAATGGTGAAGAACTCAATATTTAGCGTGATATTAAATGAAAAAACCATTTATTAAATGACAAATGAGCATACTAAATGGAAATTCGATATTTTAAAGCGACAAATTACTATTCTAAGCTAAAACTCAATATTAAATGGAGAACTTACTTATCGATCCCGCAGCTTGAGATACATCCCAATTGTTGTTTTCCGTGATCACCACCGCATTTAAAACCGGGGAGGATTTTTAATTTTGGTATAAAGTTTGTCTTAACTTGCATTGTATTCTCCTTTGCCATTAAATCCTCCACCATGATCGCGTCTTTTCTCTCCGCTCTGGTCGATGCCGGTTCTTCAGTGGCAGGGTGGGCGGTGGCCGCTGGTTCATTGGTGACAGCGGGTGGTTCAGATGTTTGTAATTCAGGCGACGGCCATCATTGGCGGTCGTTAGTCGGCGGTGCCGGTGCCTTACTATCGCGCATGATCGGCCTGCATTGGTTCAAGATCGGCGGTGAGTCGTGGTTCAAGAGCGGCAAGGACGTTCGGGGATAAGTTGGCGGTTCAAATGACAGGGGCCGGTGGTCGCTGGTCACCTGGCCGGCCTTGCGCTGGGTCGCAGGGTTTGGGTCACTAGGCGTCAAGTTCTTCATCCGCCGTGGTGATTCAATTCTGTACGCCAAGTGTGACACTATGTAGTCATCGCTGCCATCTTCAAAGCATTGGCGCAATACGCATGGACTTTGCTTAACATTTGCGGCTTTTTACTTTTCCCAATTTCCTCTTGATCTTATCCTCGTGAAGAGGGACCATCGCAGCTTTGAGACCGGATTACCGCCGAGACCGACGCACCGGCCGGATGTGACCTTCAAGTAACCGCTTCACCGCGAATCGGGATGATAGAGATGGCGCTCTTTGTCTCCGGATACCGCGCCGCCGGCCATTGCCGCTGCCGGCTGATACCGGGCATCGCCGGCCGCGTCGTATACCGGCCATGCAAGCTGTCTCTCGATACCTTCCTCGGCTTCGGAGCCCCTCTGCCCCTCCATTTTGTCAAGTCGGGACTTGATACGCCGCAACATCTCTTGCGAGAACCTTGGCGCATTCTCAATGCGTGTTGCATCATTATCATCCCTTGGCCTCCTTGTCTGAGTTTCCGTGAGGAGGACAACGGCCGTAGTAATGCGGGGCTCCTTTGGACTTGGAGGCGCTCGAGGACCCTTTTCGCTCCCCTCGTCGCCGCTTCCCTTAGCACCCTTACTCTGGATGGGGCGAAGAGAAACTTTTTTCATTCTTTTCCTGCCTCGGCCCTCGATCGCCCCCACCTCACTTGGTTCCTACGCTGTCTCCTCCTCCTCGGCGTGACAGTGACAAGCTCTGAAATCAGAAAAGAACCACAATGTGCATTATGTTAAACGACAACACTATATTTTAAATCGGAACGCTTATATATTAAATAGGAATTAGTTATATTAAACTAAAAAATGATATATTAAACATAAACTCAAGAAGTTAAGTGAAAATAAACTATATTAAACGATAATATATAATCATACATGAGAACTTTCAAATTTAAAGAAAAAGTCGAGTACCTCCTTTCCATCGAAAGTGATTTTAGTAGGGGACCAAGGGAGGCTTGCTTTCTCAAGTCGCTTTTCCCCAGTAGATGAGGATCCTCGGTGTCCTCCCATAGCGCACCTTCTTCCGGTCCCAGGTGACCTCATATAGAACCATATGTTGAGGGCTGCATAACGCACCCTCTTAGATATCCGGCTTGCATAGCCTCATCGGATTCCCCGGACTTAACGCTGCGGATATCTTCGACGCCATCCATAAGCTACTTGTGAGTGGCTTCATACCACGCCAGAAGCGTTTAGTTCATCTAGCTTGTCTGCGTAGTCCGCAATTCAGCTAGGAACCGCGACATGAGGTGCTTGGGAAGAGCATCGTTCCAAGGAGGTACACCACCAGCAGTTTGACAAAGTTTTCTTCGTCTCCTTTTTTCTTCTGAACAAGCTGGAGAAGATTCTTTTTTCTGGCATCTTTGTGCATGTCGTATATTTTACCCATGTATTTCACTCCAAAAAGCCGATTGCTTTTTCTCGCTTCTGAAGACCACCGCTTCCCCACGGCATCAAGGCCAAAGATGATAGCAATATATCCCGGGGTCCAATGCCAACATGCTCTCTCTCCAATACTAAATCAAGTTGGTTCTCTCACAAACCTCTTTAACAGAAGCATCCAACAGCCTCTCTCCGCATAACAGTTCGATGTCCAATAATGGGGCAAAGGGTGTCCTCTCGATGAGTTCCCAGTGCCTCTACGGTCGTATGGGGTTTCAATTCAAAGCTAGTGTTTGGTGGACCGGCACTCAAGTAGCACCTACCGCTTTACTAGATTAGACGACATATTTCCGTGCCTGCATCAAGAGAGATTTATTACGAAAGGTTGTAGAACGTTTAAATGGAAACTTTGGAGAATAAACGGAAACAATGTATTTTACATGGAAACATTGGCAACACTTGTAGACATCATTCATAAGGAATGTACAACAAATCGACCACCTAAACCCTAAACCCTAAACCCTAAATCAGAAAAAAGAGAAAAAAGAATAAACCCTAAACCCCAAATTTCTTGCTGCGAAGTTCCAGCTACGCGAACAACAACACAAAATCGCTTACCATTATGTTTAATCTTCCATCCCAAATGCATACAAACTAGTAAAAACAAGCGAAAAGAAGGTAAGAATCACTTGGACACCTGTGGTTTCCAAGCATACTTCGTGACTTTAGTGTAGCGACTTTTAAGTTTGCCTAAATTTAATACTGCTGATCTCCGAAGCAAAGAACAACCCGTGGAGTACTGCTAGCCGTGGTGGCTCTCGACGGCCAGGTAGCTTCTGAAAACCAATCGATCGATCTCTGCTCCTCGCAGCCAAGTAGAATGACTAACCGTTCAGAGTACTACCGGAAGGAGAAGATGATGTGTCATTGCCCCTGGATTCGAACCACCCATTGCAGCTTGCTTTTGAATTGAGGGCATTCCGACATTTTACTTTCATTGCTTTCATGCATTGGGGGAAGGGCTTGATCATGAGATTCACAAGGGTATTTTGGTCATGTAAAAAGAAAATAGATGGTGTTAGTGGATGGAAGGCTTAAAAAGTCAAAATCTCAAAAAGGAGGGACTGATTGGGATATTACAAACTTGGGGGGATTTTTTGTGGATATGTGAAAGTTTGAAGGGTCTTTTGTTCATTAACACTATATATATATATATATATATATATATATATATATATATATATATATATATATATTCTATCTTATTTTATTTATATTTTTAATTAAACCCAATTAAGTTCCAACTTAGGTAATTCCTAACTTAATTAAATAAATCAAAGATTTAATTAATTTAGTGTCTACTCTCCTATTCTATTTCCAATTAACATCAAATCTTGAAGACTTCCATAGTTGCTTAAATCAATCACCAATTAAATAAATTTAACCTTTAAATTTATTTATTCTTTTTTTTTAAGTCTTCTCATTCTCATTTTACCAAAATGCCCTTAAACTTAATTTAATTTAAAATTTAAATTAGGGGGAAATTTTAACCCCTTTTATTTCACCAAAAATCTTCCATCTCACAAATTAAGAGAGAGAGAGAGAGAGAGAGAGAGAGAGAGAGAGAGAGAGAGAGAGAGAGTAAGATGTAACTACATAACATAACACCACATGAACAGTACACCTTAACAACAAGACGACAAACACCAAAACAAGCCAGCGGTCCTCTCAATCTATATATAAACCCTAAATCCCACACACACCTTCAAACGCACAATATACCAACAATGAACAACATCAAAACCCTACCACTCTCTCTCTCTCCTCCTTTTCATCCCACAACAACCTCAACCTCATCCATTGAACCAAACATTAATGTCTGGCCAAAACCAGTAAACATCTCATGCACAAACCCTACAACCACCACCCCCCTCACCTTCATTCAAAATCCTCTCATCATGCATTAATAAACATCTCCGTCGTGCCGTCTACCGCTACAACCACCTCATCAAACGCCATGATTTCATACGTCCATAACTGAAAACACTCTCATCATCATCGTCAAGCTTCTCATCACCATCTCAACGCCTCTCGGGTCCTTCCGTAAATGGTGTCAATGACTCCTACATATTATGGATAGGCTCCTACGGCCAAGCCAACTTAACGGCGGTGACTGTTTAGGGAGCCTTGCACAAAATGGAGACTTTCTCTCAGTTCGTGTGGGAACCATAGTTGATGGTGTCGGTTGGAATCTTTATCTCTGACCAACCTTTGCTTGCTTACCGGGGGTTCATGTTGGACACCTTGAGGAACTATTTTCAGGTAAGGGATATCTTGAGGACAATAAGAGCAATGAGTGCAAACAAGATGAGCATGTTTCATTGGCACATCACTTATTCACACTCCTTCCCAATAGAGTTGCCTTCGGAGCCGGAGCTCACGGAAAGTGGCTCTTATAAGCTGCCAAGATGAGGTACTCAGTCAATGATATAAAGACGATCGTTGAGTACGGGATGCAACACGGAGTTCATGTTGTTACTGAGATCGATATTCCAGGTTTTTATATTTATTTTTTTATTACACAAAGAAGGATTATTGAATGATTTTTTTATTTATTTTGATAAACGTGAACAAGCCACTCAAAGAACATTGTAAGATCTCTTATTATAAGAGGGAATGAGTTACTGACTTTCCTTGTGAAGATTTGTCATAGATATTATTCTCTTGTTTCAGTGCACATGGGAACATGGGCGAAGGCCTATCCGGACATCGTGATATGCGCGGACATCTTCTAGATGCTGACTGGAGCAACATGGCCGAAGTGACTAGCATCGGAACCAGGCACCAGGCAGCTCAACCCACTGAACCCGAAGACCTACGAAGTCATCTTAAATATCATCAATTACACGATCAACCTCTTCCTAGATTCCTACTACCATACTGAGGCCGACGAGGTCGTCCCTGCCTACTGGCTCACTGACCTGACCATCTCCTCCTTCGTCTCAAACAATGACACTCTCAACCAACTCCTCGAGATCTTCATTAACTCAACCTACCCCTCCATCATCTTCCACAACCGCATCGTCGTCTATTGAGAAGGCGCCCTCCTCGACCCCACCATCAATGTCTCCTCCTTCCTCTTTTCCAAAGAGACCACCATCCTCCAGACATGGAACAACGGGATAGTCTTGGCGGGGTTCCGAGTCATCGTCTTAGATTCTTAATGGCGAACTTCTACTACTTGGACTGTGGGAAAAGAAGCTTCATGGGGAATGATAGTAGGTATTATTAAATGAAAGATTTGTATCCAAATCTCTCGAGCATATTCTTTATTCTCTTAGAATATTACCTTATTTAAGTAATGATCATTTGTATCCAAATTATTGCTAAAATATTCTCCTATTCTTTTAGGAATTTCTAAACATATGTACACTAGAATTTGATTATAGGAGTTTTCAAACATATGTACACTAAACTCTAAAAGCTTCTACTGAAGCCTATAAATTGTAACCCTTATGTTATTATTGTATGTATTTAACAATATCTTTTACTTTTCAATCATGATAAACAGATTAAAGAGGAGGAAGGGGAAGAGAAGTTTAACTATGAGGAAGGGAGTACTGAGGGTTCGTGGTGTGGGCCATATAAGACATGGCAGAGAGTGTATGTGTATGAATATGATGAGAAGGGGAGGAGGGGGAATGGGGAGGCCGTAGTGGATAGGTCGATGGAGTGAAGGTGTTTGGATGTGGGATATCTCACTTGGGACTTGGGGTTAGGGTTAACTTTTGAAAAGTTTTGAATTTTTTTGAAGAGAAACCTTAAACAAAGGCTTTAATGATAATACAACTATGTGTCTTCCATACATTGGTTGGTGGTTCCATTATTGCATCTCAAATTTTTTTAAAAATTCACGTATCCTATTACCCAGGGATTACCCACGAATATATTACCCACAAAACATATCCCTGGGTAATCTGTGGGTGACATTGTGGAACCAAAATCCCCTTCAGTTACCCACGGATTACCCATGATAGCAGTACCCACAAACAACTTCCTTGAGTAATTCATGGGTACAATATATTTAATAATACTTACCCACGGATTACCCTCGGATATTTTAACCACAAAAGAGTCCCCTGGGAAAGCCTAGGGTAATTTTAAGGCGGGAACTACCGATATTAATTACCCACGGATTACCTTGGGATGTATTGTCCCTAGGTAAATCTCTGGGTAAATTCGTGTCTATTCCCAGGGTAAAGTTCATATATCTTTAGTTTATCATTTTCTTACTATTCTGTGGGTATTCCCTGTGTATTTACCCAGAGAACGTCTCCGTGGGTAATTTTCCCTGGGTAAATCGTTATTTTTCGGTAGTGCGAATCTCATGTTATTTCACTGAATGCCTTGGTTGCAATTCCTACTCTTACTGATTACAGGATTATGTGGGTCATGAGTGGTACAATCATGGGAAGCAAATTGCATGTTCTAATTGACTCAGAGAGTACTCACGATTTTATAGATGCTTATATAGTACAGAAACTGAAGTGTTATGTTACAACTAATCCTCCAGTGTTTGTGGTAGTAGCTGATGGCAATAAAATTCAGTGTGATAAAGTCTGTGTTGGGTTAAAATGGAAGATGCAAGGATATGAATTTCATATTTATTTATTGGTCTTGCCATAGGAAGGATGCCAGTTGGTGCTAGGAGTGCAATGGTTGATTCTCTTGGGACCCATTGTTTGGGACTTTAAGTAGTTGAGGATGGAATTCACCATTAATAAAAAGAAGGTAGTTTTGAGAGGCTCTCCTCTGCATAGACTTCAATTGATGCAAGAAAGGTCTCTAAACAAGGAGTTGCAACTTCCTACACAACTATATAGAGCTTATTTATGTTCCATGTAAGTAATGGACAGAAGGGGGTTCAATGGTAATAGAATTTTGAAATGTGAATCAGTATGATGATGAACAAAAGAATTAATTAGAGCAGGTGCTACTGAAGTATGAAATAATTTTTAAAGAAGTGCAAGCTCTACCACCATCATGAAGGAGTTGTGACCATAAAATTATATTGAAGGATGGTACTAACCCTATAAGTGTGTGACCTTATATAGGTACCCAACATTTCAGAAGAATATTATGGAAGATTTAATAACATAGATGCTGGAAAGTGGGATTATCAGACCTAGCTCAAGTCCTTTCTCCTTACTTGTTGTGTTAGTCAAAAAGAAAGATAATAGTTGGAGACTATGTGGGGATTATAGAGTCAGTGAATGAAAAGACAGCTAAAGACAAAGTTTCATATACTATTATATTGAGGAGTTGTTGGATGAACTAAATGGAGTATAATTTTTCTCTAAACTTGATTTGAGGTCGGGTTATCTCACCAAATTATGATGAGAGAAGAAGATATTTGTAAAACAACATTTAGAACTCATGATGGACAATATGAGTTCTTGGTTATGCCATTTGGGTTAACCAACGCACCGTCTACATTTCAGGGTTTAATGAATGATGTATTCAGGCAATTCTTAAGAAAATTTGTATTGGTGTTCTTCAATAATATACTAGTTTATAGCAAGACATGGAGCACTTATTAGAAGCAGTTTTCTTAGAAGCAGTTTTCAAGGTTCAGCAGAGCCATCAAATGTATACAAAAAAAGAGTAAATGCTCTTTTACAGTCAAGCATATTGAATATTTGGGGCATATTATCAACAAGGAGGGAGTAGGAATGGATAAACAAAAGATTGAAGTTATTTTATCTTGTCCAGTTCCTAAAACAGCAAAGAAATTGAGGGGATTTTTAAGTTTGGCACGCTATTATTGCAAATTCATCAAAAGGTATGGAATGATCTCTAAACCTTTTACTAATTTGTTAAAGAAAGATAGTTTCAGATGGAATGAGGAAAGTATCACAACATTTGAGAAACTTAAAGAAGCTATTACTAAAGCTCCACTACTAGCATTGCCAAATTTCAGCAAGGAGTTTGTGATATAAACAAATAATAGTGAACATGGCATATGAGCAGTTATGATGCAAATGGGAAAACCAATTGCTCACTTGAGTAAAGCAATATTTGAAAAAAAAAATTTGCCCTGTCTATATATGAGAAGAAGATGTTAGCAATAATGCTAGTTGTGCAGAAATGGAGGACATATCTTATAGGTCGACATTTTAAAATTAAGACTAATCATCACAGTCTTATATTTTTAATGCAGCAAAGGATATACACACCAGCTCAACAGAAGTGGTTGGCTAAATTGATGGGGTGTGATTTTGAGATTCTTTACAAGAAAGGGTCAGATAATCTGGTGGTTGATGCCTTGTCTCGAAAGTTTTCTTTGATGAACATTTTAGTAGTTAATTCAGAATTTTTAGCACGATCAATGATAGCTGAAAGTTGGATATTGAAATGACTGAATTGATAACTTAATTGCAGTAGGATACAAGCTCCAAACCCCATTACCCTTTGGACCATAATCAATTAAAAAGAAAAGGAAGAATTGTAATAGGTAATGACTTGGAATTGAGGCAGTTATTACTGAAGGAATTTCATGCTAGCTTCTTGGGTGGACACTCAGGAATAGAAGCAACAAAGAGGAGAATTGGCAGCTATTTTTACTAGCAGGGCTTGAAAGGGGATGTTAAAAAATTCGTGGGTGAATGTGAAATATGCCAAAGAAACAAATCAAAAAATAGTTCTCCAGCAAGATTGCTGCAACCATTGCTAATACCAACTGGAATTTGGGAGGAATTTAATATGGATTTTTTTGATGGATTGCCAGTTTCTCAAGGGAAAACTACAATATTGGTTGTTGTGGACAGGAGTAAATATGCACATTTTATGGCTTTGTCCCATCCCTATATAGTAGTAACGATGGCTTAATTGTTCCTTGACTAGATATATATAGGTTGCATGGTTTGCCAAAGAGTATCATTAGTGATAGGGATCCAATCGTTATCAGTAATTTATGGTCAGAATTGTCTCGGTTGCAGGGAGTCAAACTCCAACATTCCACAGCTTATCATCCTCAAACGAATGGGCAAACTGAGGTAATTAACAGATACTTGGAGTAATATTTTAGATGCATGACTGGTGAAAGACTAAAAGAGTGGGTTAAATGGTTTCCCTTAGCAGAATGGTGGTACAACACTAGCTACCATACATCTAGAGCAGTACATCAAAGATGCAGTCATCCTTATGAAATTGTATATAGCCAAGGACCACCCATGCATTTACCCTCATCAAGCTGCTAGTTCTAAATTTGAATTGCATGACATGAGCCTACTAACCAGAGAATCAGTACTGAAATCACTCAAGGAAAATTTGTCAAAGGCTAGAAATAGGATAAAACAACTTGCTGACAGTAAGAGACAGGACATAGAATTCAAATTAGGGATTGGTGTATATTAGATTACTGCCCTATAAACAGAAATCAGTAGCACAAAGGGATTGTCACAAACTGTCTGCTAAATATTTTGGGCCATATAAAGTTGAAGCTAGAATTGACAAAGTGGCTTACAAAATTGAATTACCAGAAGGAGTCAAAATACACAATGTCCTCCATGTTTCACAACTCAAAAAGAAGATAGGAGGAAAGGAAGTTTCTGCTACTATACCCAATTTCATACAATCTGTTGAGCAGGAGAACAGAAAGACGATGGCAATTTTAGAAAGGCAGTTAGCAACAATGAAGATACTAGTACATTGGTCCAATTCAACCAAAAGAAGCCACTTGGGAGGATTATGATGAGTTACTAAACAGGTTTCCAAAGTTTTTCTCTTCAAATACTTGAGGACAATGATGAATTTAAGGGGGAGGGAGTGATGCAATACAGTTCGAGAAGCAAAGGAATCAGATAAGTAGTGAAACAATCCCTTTAGAAACCAATTTACGTAAGTTGGCCTCTCTGTTATATTAGTTACATACAAAAAACAAGGGAATAGTGGGAAGATCAGTGAACTGGGTATTAAAGGAGTTACTCTCTTGGATATATTCTAAATCTTTGTGAACTTTTTAATATCTCTTTCTCTTCTTCTTCTAAATCTGGTGTTCCTACGCCTTGTGGTTAGGGTCCGGAGATTTCAAAGGAGCTACCCTGTTGATCTCCTTTTGCTGTAATTTCTTTTGAATTCTATAATGGAAGATTATTCGGGTAAAAATCTTGAGAGATTACCAAACTATGCTCATATTTCACTTTGGGTATTAAACTTCAATTTGTATCTTTTTGGTAACCCTACTTCCATTTCGGTATGAGGGTATCCGAGGAAAACCGATAATAATTATCTGACATGACCGCTGGACTAGCCACGTAGAGGATATTGAAATCCTAATTTATAAAAATCTTAACTAATTGAACAACATTTGGACCTGGATTTTGAATGTTGTTCGTTTTGACTTTGTCCAAATCAAAGTTCAAATGTTGTTGTTTTTTCCAAATGTTGTTCATTAGTTAGGATTTTTGTAAATTAGGATTTTAATACTCTCCGTGTGGCTAACCTAGTGGCCACATCAGATAATTCTCACTGGTTCTTCTCCGGTACCCTCCCGTTGAAATCAAAGTGAAGTACGGTGACCAAAAAAATACAAATTGAAGTTTGATACCCAAAGTGAAATATGAGAATAGTTTGATGACTTTTTAAGATCTTTACCCAAACTTATTCAAATGGGGCGTTGTGTCATGTGATTTGAACTGTAGAGCTACTCTTGAACTGAAGATTTACATCAATTTGAGCTGTGAGCTGAGGACTTGCAACCTGCATCCATTTGAGCTGAAAACTTGCATCATCAAGAAAATGACAATAAATATCGAATCAAAAACAACATAAACGATACCAAAACAGTAAACCCAAAAGATTACAACGTAAAAACAGGAGACCAAATTCCCGACCTGAAAGAGAAAATTAAGCCGAGAGAAATGCAGAAAGCTGAAGACCCTTGTTCTGATGGCTCGAGATTGCGCAACGACGAATCGCAGGCGTGCAAGCACGTCAAATGACTTCGAGATCGAGGGACGAGGAAGAGCTCGGAGAGGGATTGAAAGGAAAGAAGGGTGGGTTTGGGGGCAAAGAAGGAAGCCAAGAGCACGGGGTACTAGGAGTGGCAACGGACCGCCTCTTGACCCGATAACCCGTTAGATCTAGATCCGAATCTGATTAATGGATCGGGTTAACCTTCCAACCCGACTCCGAAAGATTAAAAATAATTAAATTTAATTTTTCAAAATTTATCCATGAAATTCATGGTCGATATCTCTTTCGTGGAACCTCATCTCTTCTCCAATGGAGTCCATCGTCTCCCTCTCATCATCCTCTCTCCTCCATCTCCCACTCCCAAGCACCACCTTGCCTCCTCTCTCTCCTCGTCGTCTCCTTTTCCACCCCCACCGGCATGCAAGAAGCGCGCGGCTGGTCTCACACTCCACTGTTCCCTCCTCCGCCGCCTCCACGCTCCCGATCACCGAAGCCGTCATCGCCGGCGAGAAGTTCGACTGGTACGCGCATTGGTACCCAGTCGCACCCGTCTGTGACATCGACAAGCGGGCGCCGCACGCCAAGAGAGTCCTCGGCCTCGACATCGTCGTGTGGTGGGATAGAGAGAAGGAGCAATGGCAGGTGTTCGATGATCGGTGCCCGCACCGCCTCGCCCCGCTCTCCGAGGGCCGCATCGATCAATGGGGCCGCTTGCAGTGCGTCTACCATGGATGGTGCTTCGATGGCTCTGGTGACTGCAAGTACATCCCCCAGGCCCCTCCCGATGGCCCGCCGGTGAATCCCAACTTCCTAACTACCCTTTCTGAATCCTTTGATTGAAAAAAGTGATGATCTTGCTACTTGCCACTCATCAAGCTGAAACATTGAGATCTCTGTATCTTTGTTTCTGAATCCTTTGATTTAACTTGTTTAAAGTGCAGGTTCACACATTTAAGAAGGCTTGTGCAGCTGTTTATCCAAGCATTGTGCAGAATAAAATTGTTTGGTTTTGGCCTAGCACTGATTCTCAGTACAAGGATATCGCATTGAAGGAAAAACCCCCATATGTGCCCCAGTTGGATGATCCATCATACACTTGTACAATGGGAATGAGAGATCTTCTATATGGGTATATGATCTTCTCATTAGTCTCAAGTTATAAATCTTAATGCACTTTTTCTGTTCTTTTTTTAAGCATGATTATATTAATTTGAGTTACTATAAATTAAGTATGATGAATTTTGAAGATGATTTTATCTAATACTATTGCTCTTATTTACTTATCGGCAATGTATAATTATGTTGATTGTGATTTGTTGGTCCGGAAAAACCTTTGGTGGCTGCTTTGAGGGTTCTTGTCTAAACTTTTGAGTGCATTGACATAAAGATTTCTTGTTTGGAACAGCCTATTGTGAGTTATTTTCTGCACTTTTGCATTGAGGTATACTTGACAAGCGGCATTTCCGCTTATGATATTACGGTTGCACAGAAACTTCTAATAATGTAAAATCCATGTTTGCTCTTTGCAAAATTTTTTGTTTGGAGTTATTAATAATGGTTCATGTGATAGTCATATATCTGTCTCATAATCTTTTTTTTTTCTCCATTTTGCCAAGTTCAAATTCAACCGGCAATAATTATCAGCCAATTTATCTTTCAGGTATGAAATTCTAACAGAGAACTTGATGGACCCTTCTCATGTTCCATATGCACACTATGGACTATTGACAAAGGCCACAACATCGCCTGCTAATTCTACTAGATATGTACCTGACCTTTGGTTTTTCCCATAAATTGTCATCATGATTTTTGTTCATGGTAGAATTTGTAAATTCAAATTTTCTTTTGTGAAGATTACTGTGCAGTTATAGAGCACTCATTGTTGTTATTGCAACACCTAAGCCATTGTCTCTTAGTATTGGCTCCTTCTGCTCACCCTGTAAAGAAGCCTTGACACTAAATCATACGATTCTTTCACAGATCGAGAAGGAGGCAAACCTTCCAAGATGACAATAGAGACATTAGATAAAACAGGCTTCTTGTCAATGAATGAAATGGGCTGTAGCAAGTTCATAGCGCCTTGCCTCTATTATTCTTTCGGCACTATAGGTTCAAGGAATGAATCTGTTTCCTCGCAGAGCACTCAAGAGGTACTTATATTCAAGCTATAACCAAAGTTATATCACTACCCTTTATGTACAGTCTCCAGCTCAATTCGAAGTTCTAACTTGGCCATCTCAGGACTCAACAAAGACAAACAAAAAAGAAAAAATTGCTGCTCTTGTTTTCCTCTGTGTTCCTGTTAGTCCTGGAAGAAGTAGAGTTATTTATGCCTTCCCGAGGAACTTCTCTGTTTGGGTGGATCAAGTTTTTCCTCGCTGGTTTTTCCATATAAGGCAGAATCTGGTCCTAGATTCAGACCTATATCTTCTTCATTTGGAGGTACCTTATTTATCCTTTATAATTGTTGGAGCTGATGTATAGCACTTTACTGGCTAATTTATATCGCATGGTGCAACATGCGTATCAGTACCGAAAAATGATTCACCGAGATTCAGTGGTATACAAGTAAAATTAGATGTCATGGCCTGAAGAAATTTGAGTGCATTTTACTGTGGCTAAGACAATCATTTGCTTCTTTCTTGCTAAGCATCTCAATGTAGTAACCTTATTTGTGTAGTAGATATTACTTTGAGGAGTTATATTTAGCTGTGTTGTTGAGGGCCAAGACTCATTTGTTGTTGGCCAATTCTTAACCATCACATCCACAAGTATCGATTGTTCATACAAAGGTCATTATTCCAGGAGCAAAAGATTGCTGAGCTCGGCCCTTCAAATTGGCTTCAAGCTTGTTATGTGCCCGCAAAATCAGATGCCATGGTCATTGCTTTCAGGAGATGGTTAAAAAAGTACGCAGATGGTCAAATTCATTGGGGGACCAAGTTCAATAACTACCTCCCCCCTTCTCCTCCGAAAGAACAGATTATGGACAGGTGATTTAATTCATTCCTGCTGTTTGTTGAGCTTATAGTTCTTAATTGTTCAGAATATCATAATGCCGTTTTTCCTCAGGTACTGGTCCCACACAGTGCAATGTAGCAGCTGCCATGCAGCTTTAAAAGGCATGAAAGTGCTCGAGGTAGTCCTGCAGCTTATCTCGGTCACCTCAATTGGAATTTTGGCTGCCATGAAACAGAATTTACTGTCGACAGTTACAAGGTTTTTGATTGTCTTTACAGCAGTAATCTGTTTTCTAGCATCCAGGTGGCTGTCTCACTTCATCTACAAAAACTTCTATTACCATGACTACAACCATGCCTTTGTATGAAAATACGAAATACCAAAACACCCAGCATTCTTCAGCCTTTTCGGCCTTACTGTATGTAAAACAGTACAAAGAATAGCAGATTGATGGTCTCAAGTGAAAACAGAAGATTGAAATTGTCCAATGTTTGATGTCTTCTTCTGTTTGCAAAGTGTTATTGTAAACTATAAAACATTAAATATAAACTTTGACTTTGTATAAATGTTGTGATTTTTGTTCACTGGTGCAATGTATTCATCTCTGATGATCCAATTGGCATCTCTTATATCAACATACCAAAATTTTGATTTTAACTAAACTTTGATATTTTCAGTATATATACTTCTATCAAAAAATATTTTGGACAATTCTAAAATCCAAATCAAACAGCACTAATCAATGCAAAAAATTAATTTAAAAAAAAAGAAAAAGAAAGAGAATGAGTTGAAACCACATAACATAACACCACATGCAACAAACATCACCAATTGTCTTCATATCTCTCTGGCTCCATTAAAAGAAACACAAGAGAAAACCAGAAAACCATCTCAACTAAGCACCAGCAGTGCACCTAAACAACAAGACGACAAACACCAAAACAAGCCGGCAATCCTCACAATCTATATATAAACCCTAAACCCCACACACACCTTCAAACACACAACATACCAACAATGAACAGCATCAAAACCATCTCCACACTCTCTCTCTTCCTCTTCATCCTCATCACCACAACAACCTCAACCTCATCCATTAAACCAGACATCAATGTCTGGCCAAAACCAGTAAACATCTCATGGACAAACCCTACAACCACCACCCTCTCACCTTCATTCAAAATCCTCTCATCATGCACTGATAAACATCTCCGCCGTGCCGTCCGCCGCTACAACCACCTCATCCTCACCGAACTCCATGACTTCATACGTCCACAACCGAAAACACTCTCATCATCATTTCTCAATGAGCTTCTCATCACCATCTCCGACGTCTCGGCTCCTCTACAGCATGGTGTTGACGAGTCCTACACCTTATGGATAGGCTCCTCCGGCCAGGCCAACTTGACGGCGGTGACTGTCTGGGGAGCCATGCACGGAATGGAGACTTTCTCTCAGTTGGTGTGGGGGACTGATCAGTTGATGGTGCCGGCCGGAATCTTTATCTCCGACAAGCCTTTGTTTGCTCACCGGGGGTTCATGTTGGACACGTCGAGGAACTATTTTCCGGTGAGGGATATCTTGAGGACGATAAGAGCGATGAGTGCGAACAAGATGAACGTGTTTCATTGGCACATCACTGATTCACACTCCTTCCCGGTGGAGCTGCCGTCGGAGCCGGAGCTCGCCGGAAAGGGCTCTTATGGCGCGAAGATGAGGTACTCAGTCGACGATATAAAGATGATCGTTGAGTACGGGATGCAGCATGGAGTTCGTGTTGTTCCTGAGATCGATACTCCAGGTTTTTATATTTATTTATTTATATTAGAAAAAAGGATTATTGCATGAATATTATATATATATATATATATATATATATATATATATAAATGTGGATAAGCGATGATTGTGCTTTAAATGAGTTATAACTTTACTTGTGATTGTTGGTAATATATATTATTCTCTTGTTTCAGCGCACACGGGATCATGGGCAAAGGCCTATCCAGAAATCGTGGCATGCGCAGACATGTTCTGGATGCCTGCAGGAAAGACATGGCCGGAGCGACTGGCGGCAGAACCGGGCACCGGACAACTCAACCCATTGAACCCTAAGACCTACGAAGTCATCCAAAACATCATCAATGACATGGTGACCCTCTTCCCGGACTCCTTCTACCACGCCGGCGCAGACGAGGTTGTCCCGGCTTGTTGGCTCGCCGACCCAACCATTTCCTCCTTCGTCTCGAACAACGGCACTCTCAGTCAACTCCTCGAGCTCTTCATCAACTTGACCTACCCCTCCATCATCTCCCACAACCGCACCGTCGTCTACTGGGAGGACGTCCTCCTCGACCCCACCATTAGCATCTCCTCCTCCCTCCTCCCTAAAGAGACCACCATCCTCCAGACATGGAACAACGGGCCGAACAACACAAAAAGGATAGTCTCAGCGGGTTACAGAGTTATTGTCTCGTCGGCAGACTTCTACTATTTAGACTGCGGGAGAGGGAGCTTCTTGGGGAATGATAGCAGGTATTATTAAATGAAAGATTTGTATCCAAATTTCTAAAATATTATCTTATTTTTTTAAGAGTTTCTAAATATTTGTACACTAAACTCTAGAAGTTATTAAATATACTTAATAATATCTTTCACTTTTCAGATATGATAAGCAAATTAAGGAGGAGGAAGGAAAAGAGAAGTTTAACTACGAGGGAGGGAGTGGGGGGTCATGGTGTGGGCCGTATAAAACATGGCAAAGAGTGTATGCATATGATATAACGCATGGGTTGACGGAGGAGGAGAAGGGGTTGGTGATGGGAGGGGAGGTGGCATTGTGGACGGAGATGGTGGATGGGGAGGGATTGGATGGGGTGGTGTGGATGAGGGCGGCGGCGATGGCGGAGGCGTTGTGGTCGGGGAATAGGAATGAGGAAGGGAGGAGGAGGAATGGGGAGGTGGTGGATAGGTTGATGGAGTGGAGGTATAGGATGGTGGGGAGAGGAATCAGAGCTGAGGCTTTACAACCATTGTGGTGTCTTTCTAATCCGGGGATGTGTAACTTTGTTCAGTGAGGGAGGAGTATAGGGATTTCATGCTTCATGTTTCATGTTTCATGTTTCATGTATGGGTGTTTTTGTTCTAGTGTCTAGTTGATGATTCGTTTTATGTGTTTTCCAATTCTCACGTTGTTTTTAAATAATTGAAAGTTGTATTCCCATTTTAAGATTAAAGTTTGTGTTATATATATACATGGCTTTTATTTTAAGACAAATTTACAAATTTTTGCTCGAGTGTTTTATTTATCGATGGTGGGTGTTTGGTTTTTAGAGCCATTTGGAAGTTATTATTGTGATATTGTTTGGTTTGATATTGAAGTGGTCTGTAAGTTTATACTTTTATATATTTCTTCAGATGTACTTGTTTATGTTGAGGATCGACTGCTATTTAACTGAATTAACCACGAAATATGAATAATAACAGAGAATAAATAGTAAATAAACAGTAAATGACACCAGCAATTTACGATGGTTTGGCCTTATAAAGGTCTGCGTCCACCGGTGACAGAGGAGGAATTTTACTATGACAAAAGGTAGGAATTATAAGATAGAGACACTACTCAAACACCCTATATCTCTCCCACTCAAACAAAAGAATTCTCTCAAAGAAATGAATTCTCACACACTCACACTCTCACAAATAAGCTCTGAAGCTTTGGGTGTGTCTTGCATCAAAGGAGTGCATCTCCTTATATAGAGAATGGAGTGGGCCCCACTGAAATGAGGGTTTCAAAGGTTTTAGCTGCCCATGCATTGCCTTCTCAAGTCGCAAATGTACTTCATGAATTCATACACTATTGCATGAGTTCATATACTATTGCACCTTTGAATTCATACAACCCAGCTGCAATTGTTGGTCTCTCTTGTCTAATAAAGACAAAACATCACAAATCTCCACCTTGGCTTTCATTAGACAAATCGACAAGTGAAACTCCTTTGTTTCCTAAACCACGAAGAGGCAACTCATATGCTTCAAACACCAATCAAGTCCAGACAATATCTGAACTTGATAGTAGCAAGTGGCTTAGTCAACATGTCTGCTAGATTGTCTGCAGTAGCAACCTTCTCGATTGAAACATTAATGCCTTGGTTTATGATCTCTCTGATGAAGTGATATCTGATATTAATATGTTTGGTCCTCTCATGGTGCATTTGATCTTTATACAGATCAATAGTTCCATGGTTATCACAAAATACAACAGTAGATTTCTGTTGTAAACCCAGATCACCTACCAAACCTTTTAGCAAAACAACTTCCTTCACTGCTTCTGTAAGAGCCATGTACTCTGCTTCAATTGTAGACAGAGCAATTGTGTTCTGTAATATTGTTTTCCAACTGATAGCACAACTAGAAATAGTGAACACATAACCTGTAAGAGATCTAAACTTATCCAAGTCACCTGCATAGTCAGAATGAGCATATCCAACAACACCAATATTAAAACTAGAGCTACCATCATATACCAAGCCAATATTAGTAGTGCCTCTTAGATACCGAAGTATCCATTTCACAGCTTGCAAATGTTCTTTGTCGGGATCAGACATATATCTACTAATAACACTGACAGCTTGAGAAATATAAGGACGAGTACATACCATAGCATACATAATGCTTCCGACAGCGCTAGCTAACATATGGAACATGTGACATGTACTCCTTCTCTTCCTGAGTTTGTGGTGAATGCTTCTTTGAAAGCTTAAAATGTGCAGCCATGAATGGAGTGCTCACCACTTTGCATTCCTGCATTCCAAAGCGTTCAAGTACTTTCTCAATGTACCTTTTTTGAGACAAGAACAGCTTTCCTGCTTTCCGATCTCTGTGAATCTTCATGCCAAAATTTTCTTTGTTGCACCTAAGTCTTTCATCTCAAATTCACCATTCAATTGAGTCTTTAACCTGTTGATCTCAAACATGCTTTTAGAAGCAATAAGCATGCCATCAACATAGAGAAGCAAATAGATAAAAGAACCATCAAACAACTTCGTGTAATATACACAGCTGTCATATTGGCTTCTAGTAAAGCCATGTGTACCCATGAAAGTATCAAACCGCTTATACCACTATCTTGGAGATTGCTTCAAACCATATAATGATTTCTTTAGCAAACAAACAAAATCTTCTTTTCCTGCTTCAATAAAACCCTCAGGTTGATGCATGTAGATTTGTTCTTCGAGCTCACCATGTAGAAAAACAGTCTTAACATCAAGCTGCTCAAGCTCCAAATCCTGCAGTACTACCATAGCAAGTAATACACATATAGAGCTATGTTTAACAACAGGAGAGAATACCTCATTGAAGTTTATTCCTTCTCTTTGACTATAGCCCTTGGCAACCAAACGTGCTTTGAACCTTGGTGCTTCAAACTCTTGTGTTCCATCTTTTTTCTTGAAGACCCATTTGCAACCAATAATCTTCTGACCTTTCGGCGGTTTTTCTAGATCCCACGTATGGTTCTTGTGAAGAGACTCAAACTCTTCACCCATAGCAGCTAACCACTGGGATGCCTCATCACTAGAGATAGCTTCATGATAATTGGTAGGTTCATCACCTTCAAGATTATCTCCCACAGCCAAGGCATGAGTAGTAATTTTAGGATAATGCTCTACAAAATCTGCATACTTCTATGGTCTTCTAATCTATCTTCTTTCTCTCCCAGTAGCAATGCTGTACGGTTGCTCCTCATAAGGCACATCTGAAACATCATCAAAAGAATCATGTACATTTTTAATTGACGGTTGTATCAAAGTGCTATCATGCACTTATCTTGAGGGCTCCACCTGCTTCATGACACCGTGGTCCTTTGCTGCGTCAGACATTCTCCTTTGGTCTATCAGAGCAGACTCATCGAACTTAACATCTCTTCTGATAATCAAACTAGAGGAAGATGGATCTATACACCACAACTTATAACCGTTAACCCTTGATGCATATCCCACAAATATGCATTTCTTTGCTCTAGGCTCAAGTTTACCATCATTAACATAAGCGTAAGCAGGACAACCAAATACTTTTAGAAAAGTTTAATCAACAGGAGAACCGGACCATACCTCAAAAGGAGTTTTACAATCAATAGTAGTTAACGGAGACCTATTAATCAAATAGCAAGCAGTATTAATAGCTTCAGCCCAAAAGGTTTTAAACAAACCTGAATTGGACAACATACAACGAGCTCTTTCCAAAAGAGTCTTGTTCATACGTTCTGCAACCCCATTTTGTTGTGTATATCTCACAGTGCGGTGTCTCACTATACCTTCATTTTTATAGAACTCATCAAATTCACCTTTGCAGTATTCCATACCGTTGTCGGTTCTGAGACGCTTGATCTTCCTCCCAGTCTGCTTCTCAATAAGCGTCTTTCATTGCTTAAAGATGTCGAAAACTTCACTCTTTAGCTTCAGAAAGTACACCCAAGTCATGTTAGAGTAGTCATCGATAAAAGTTAGCATATATCGAGAACCACTCTTTGATAAGACAGATGCAGGGCCCAAAACATCCGAATGGATGTAATCTAAAGTGCCCTTAGTTTTGTGCACAGCAGTACTAAACTTGACTCTAGTGTGTTTGCCATACATACAATGTTCACAAAAGTCAAGTTAATTTGTTGGTTTTCTGACCATTCAACAAAGCTCGCTTGCTTAATATATTCATGCCTCGTTCACTCATGTGACCCAAGCGCATGTGCCATAAGCGAGTAGAATTTGTATCAGGATTTGATGAGGAATAGATGTTGCAGTACCTGTAATTGTGCTGCCTTGAAGAATGTAGAGTGTGTTTACCAGCTTCTCTTTGATCACCACCAGTGCACCTTTTCTGACTTTTAGCTGGCCGGCATCACCACTGTATCGGAAACCCATGTGATCCAAAAGACTCAAAGAAACAAGATTCTTTCTCATATTAGGTACATACCTAACATTGTTGAAGGTTCTGATAATGTTGTCATACATCTTGACACGGATGGAACCAACGCCAGAGACTGGACATGAGGTATTGTTCCCCATTAAGACAGAACCACCTTCAGTTGCCTGAAAAGTGGTGAACCAATATCTACGAAAGCATATATGGTAAGAACAATCAGTGTCAAGTATCCAGGAATCATCAGAACTTGTAGTAGTGGCAGATAATGCTATATCATCAGCTTCGAAACTGTCCTCAATAATGCTAGCATTCATACCTGAAGGAGTTTTCTCCTTATCTTGTTTTGCTTTAGCCTTGAAGAAGTCTTTCACCATGTGCCCTTCTTCTTGCAGTCGAAACAAGTTACAACTTTGTTTCTAGATTTAGCTCTAGATTTCTCTTTGTTACTAGCCCCTTTCTCTTGAGGCCTACCTCTAACAAATAGGCCCTCAGCTTGATGTTCACCCAGATTCTCTGAAACCTTTTTTTTTCAATTCCTTGGAGTTGAGAGCACTTTTGACATCATCAATGGAGATAGTCTCTCTCCCATATAACATTGTGTCAACAAAATACTCAAAAGAAGGGGTTAGTGAATATAGCAAAATTAGGGCTTGATCCTCATCATCTATAGTACAGTCTATATTCTTGAGATCAATAATAATCCTATTGAACTCATTCAAATGGTTAGTAATTGATGTACCTTCTGTCATATGAAATGTGTAGAGACGTTGCTTCATATATAATCGATTTGTGAAGATTTTGTCATAAAGAGCGACTCCAAACGGAGCCATAAGCCGGTCGCGGATGTTTTATCCACGGCCTCTCTAAGAACCTCATCTGCCAATGACAGCTGAATACAGATGTGTGTCCGTTCCATAATCTCCTTATTTTCATCGTTTGACAATCTTTCTGGCAGTGCATCTTTTCTTTGCAATGCCTTTAACATACCTTGTTGGACTAACAAAGCCCACATCTTAACTCTCCACAGACTAAAGTCATTTCCGCCATTGAACTTCTCAATCTTGTACTTCGTGGTAGACATTCTACAAAAATTCAGTTAGATCATAACAAAGCAGGCTAGTTTTGCTACCAATTTGTTGAAGATCGACTGCTATTTAACTGAATTAACCACGAAATATTAATAATAACAGAGAATGAATAGTAAATGAAAAGTAAATGACACCAGAGATTTAAGGTGGTTCGGCCTTATAATGACATGCGTCCACCGGCGGCAGAGGAGGAATTTCACTATAACAAAATGTAGGAATTACAAAATAGAGACACTACTCAAACGCCCTATATCTCTCTCACTCAAACAAAAGAATTCTCTCAAAGAAATGAATTCTCACACACTCACACTCTCACAAATAAGCTCTGAAGCTTTGGGTGTGTCTTGCATCAAAGGAGTGCATCTTCTTATGTAGAGAATAGAGTGGGCCCCACTAAAAGGAGGGTTTCAAAGGTTTCAGTTGCCCATGCGTTGCCTTCTCGAGCCGCAAATGCACTTCATGAATTCATACACTATTGCATGAGTTGATATACTATTGCACCTTTGAATTCATACAACCCAGCTGCAATTGTTAATTAACCTCTTGTCTAATAAAGACAAAACATCACAGTTTCACGGAAGTGAAGTTATCCGGGACTTTTACCAAGTAATTCTAATTTCATCAAACTTTTATTTCAGTTTTTTTCAAATGTCAAATCACGGGGTTTATGGGGTTTATGGAAATCTAACTTTTAAGTTCCAGCCTTCACTTCATAGGACAACAACATCTAACTTTTAACTTTTAACTTTTATGGAAATCTAACTTTTAACTTCCAGCCTTCACTTCATGGAAGTGGAATCATTTCTTCCACTTCCGGGAACTGAGACAACAACATCTATATGAAAATTTTAGATAGTTGTTTGTTTTACAGAATTGAAGTTATCATAGTATTGGGAATTTTGCAAAGTAATCCTAATTTCATTGAATTTTTAGGGTCATTTGGAAGTTATTACAGAGATAGTGTTTGGTTGGATTTTTAAGTTTGTACTTCAGCATACTTCTTCCGATATTTGTTTTATAGTAGTGAGACTTTTGCCAAGTAATATTAATGCCATTAAATTTTTATTTCAAATTTTTTTTGAAGTCAAACCATAGAAATGGGGTTTATGGAAATCTAATTTTTCACTTCAGACCTTCACTTCTTGAACTAACACATGGAAGTGAAACCACTTCCATCACTTTGACTTTCGGGAACTCACAAACTTAAGTTTGCATAAAAATTTAGATGGGGTTTGATAAAGGTGAGACTAAATATTGTGTGGGACTTAATTTTTGTCCAATAAATTTTGAATTAAGTTGATTAAAGTTTGGTTTCATTAAAAATAATTAAGATGAATAATTTTATTTTTTTTTATATTTTAAACTAATATTTAATATTTAATATTAAAAAAATATAAATTAATAAAATATATTAAGATTTTAATTAAATTAAAAAAATGTCATAAGGTAGTTAAAAGCGGATAAAAATATTAATTAAGCTAAAGTTTGGTTAACTAATTTTATAATTTTCTCTTCGAAGCAAATTAAAAAATTTAACCCCAAACCTCGTTTTTCCCAAACACAACTATAAGATTTAGTTATAAATCTTCCTACCTTATGTTTTTAGCAATTTATCCTAAAATAAATCAATTTATGTTGTTTTTTAAAAATAAAATAAAATAAAACAATATAACTAATTTTCTTCCCTTCTCTCTTCTTCTTTTTTTATTTTTTATTTTTAAAAAATAGACAACAAGCTCGCCCACGAGGGATTTCAAAGATGTGTACAGTGAGATGTGCATAGTGCACAATTGCACGGTACACCGGAAGGCTCACATGTTGCGCGAAACACCCACAAATAAGCTGACGCGCATTGTGCCCTCACCCTGCATGGAGGGGGATTCGAAGGCTAGGGGATGACTCATCATCAATCCGGCTGTTGGCCCACCCGACCCACATATTTCATAACAAGCCTTTCATTCGAAAGGCCAGGAGGATTAACAAGACAATATTGGTTTCATCGCCCCCCTCCTAATGCAGATCAAACAACATATCTTTCCACTAATTGTGTCATTCCTGAAACCACTCATCTAACGCAAGGGAGCGGTACTGCCGCTAGGCCAAAAGGCTTTGTGGTTCTATGTTGTTCTTCAATCTAAACACAACACTAGTTATCCAAAATATGTGCAATAAGTAGGTGCAAGAATGAAGAATGGGGAGGCAAAGAAAGTTAGGTTTACTGAACACAAAGAACAAGAACGGGTGAATCTTCAAACACTATCTAACAGTCAATGCAAGCAAACCCTAGCAAACAACTAGCAAGAACCTCTCTCTATAGACACCTCTCATACTTAATTACAAGACCACAGAACCATTAGCATGCAACCTTGGCAGTGGAAGAGAAGAACATCATGCATGGTGTCAATATGTTTTCTCAAGTCATTTGCATTTCAAGTTAGGGTTTTAGAATGTAAGTACTAACTTCACATTTCATTAATCTTTTTTTTATCAATTTGCACTGTTATTTTTTAAGCTTATTATTGCTATTTGTTGAATGTCTATAAATTTCTTCAGTTTTGTTCACTTTTTGATGATATTGTATAACTTATAATATTGTTTTTTTTTTAAGATGAATAAATCATAATTTATTAATAATTTAAAGAGTTGTTACATGGGACCCTTGTGACATGAGTATTACGGGAAGGTAAAGATTAGCCAAGAGTCCTTGTTTCTTCCTTGTTGTGGTTAGGTCTCCCCCTGTGTGCCATCCCGGCCCCCTTCCCGCTGTTGACGTGTCTCTCTATGTAACCTATAATAATGCTACAATTTTTGTCTTGAATCTTTTAAACCAAATACCTGAAACCGACTTATTTAAGATATTGGTGTCACCGAGTATACGCACTCATAATTTGTTAATAAATGATAGAATACTAATTTTAATCTTTAGTTGTTATTGTTAATACTTCTTTTAACCGGTTTTATCAAAGTAATATAAAGCAAACCAAACTCACCTAACCTTCAAAGAAAGAAAAGACTTATAATAAAATGAGTATATAAATGAAGATAATAAATATCACAGAAGGAAGGGATAAAATGGCTATGGAGAGTGTCTCTGATACTTGTGCAATAAATTGTTTGCATGTGCTTCGAGTCTTGTATGATTTTGCACAACAATTAAGACAGAGAAAAAGAAGGGGGGAATCTCATGCATGTGATTTGTATCTTGTTTGATTTTGTACAACAATTAAGACATAAAAAAAGAAGAGGGAAGTTCATGCATGTGCTTGAGATCATCTTAAATCAACAAAATGAAGAAGAAAAAGAAAAGGTTCAACCTTCTTGTTGGTTAATATAATAGTCAATATTTCATCGCAGAATACCTCTCACTTGTTCTTGTTCTTCCTCACATGAGACATAAAATTAACTTCTAAAAAATTAGAGTCAAACTCAATACAAAATAATTAGTTAATTTTTTTACTAGTTTTTAAAAGTGTAAGATTTCTGATAATGAAATTCTTCATTTCAATTCAACATTCTGGACTTATAGTATAATAACTTCGCCTTCATAGACATAAAACTCTTTAAGAGAAAAAAAAGGGTAAAACTCAGTAGAATATAAGTAATGTACTTCTTGTTGTTCTTAAAAGTGTACGATTTTCAAAGATGAAATTCTTTATTTCAATGCAAGATACTGGATTAATATAATAATTTTACCTTTATATCTCTCTCAGCTTGTTTCCTCGTATGAGACATAAAACTCTATAAAAGAAATTAGAGTTAAATTCAGTAGAATTTAAGTAGTGTTCTTGCTAGTTCTTAAAAGTGTAAGATTTCTAACGATGAAATTCTTCATTTCGAAGCGAGATACTGGATTGATATAATGACTTTACCTTATATCTTTCATTTGTTCTTCCTTACATGAGGCATAAAACTCTTTAAAAAGAAATTAATTTAAACTGGGTAGAATATAAGTAGTGTTCTTGCTAGTTTTGACGATTAAACTCATCATTTCAATGCAAGATACTGGATTAATATAATAACTTTGCCTTTATATATATCTCACTTGTTGTTCCAAACATGAGACATAAAACTCTTTAAGAAAAAAAATAGAGTTAAACTTAGTAGAATATAAATAGTGTTCTTGCTAGCTAGTTCTTGAAAGTGTACATTTCCGACGATGAAGTTCTTCATTTCAATGATAGAAATGATTGATATTGGATTAGCATGATAACTACTTTGCCTTCATATCTCTCACTTCTTCTTCCTCACATGAGACATAAAACTATTTAGTCTTGCTTCTTAGAAGCGTAAGATCCGACGATGCAATTCTTCATTTCAATGCAAATAATGGACTAATATAATAACTTTGCCTTTATATCCTTTAATGTATTAATGATTAATGTTTTCTTCTGTTAATCCTTCTTAAAATTTTAGAAACCATATATATATATATATATATATATATATATATATATATATATATGAGAGAGAGAGAGAGAGGTTCATTAAACAAACCCTAAAAGAGATCAATTACAATCTTGTTCTAATGGCAAGTAACACCACTTCCTTGGGAGATGCATGGATGTTCTTCAATTCTATAAACTAGAAGGTCACAAATCATAGCTTTGCAAAGAATCAAAATGAAAACTAAATATATATATATGGTGAATGGTTCTCAACATAGTAAGTGAACAGATATATATGAAATGAACAAACTTCATTTCAACACTGAAGCATTGAGTTTTAATTTTCTTATACACATGCACTACTTCACAGTTCCAAATCCACACAATAATACAATAAAACATTTCTTCTTGGATATATATATAAAAGCAATATTCATAAAGAACACTGAAGTTCAGAGTTTGTGTTTTTGTTTCACTTGATAATGAAAAATTCATACAGTAATATGAACAACATGATACTTTTTAAATATTAAAGCAACAAGAAGAACAACTCCACAAAGCTATATTCATACAATAATATAACAATATTTCTTCTTAGACATAATTAAAACTCCATTTCAACACCATACAAAGGTACTTTTTTATACAAATCACAACATGACTGAAGTTCAAGAGTTTTTTTAATCTCACAAACACCCATACATGCACTTTCACAATGCCAACTTCATACATTAACATAAATTACAACAACAACATTCTTGATACTAAGAAGACACTTACCTTAATTTCATGCAAAGATCCAACTTTGTGAATTTTCATTCTTTTATCTGCTGCTGCTGCTGCTGCTGCTGTTCATGCAACTCAAAATCATCATTATTCATCAGTGAATCAATGAAGCTAAACATTTGATCATCAGTCTCCTCATGATCAGTTCCCATCCCCATTAAACTCCCACCAGAGCTCTTCCACATCTCTCCACAATCAATCTCTATCCCATCCAAATAACTCTCAAACTCATAGTTAAACACTCCACTTGGAACAGGACTGCTACTGTTAGGGTTAGGGTTAGGGTTTCCTGCATGTTCTTGAACTATTCCATGACGCAAAGGTTTGTGAGTTCTTGGATCAATCCCCTCCTTTATGAGCTTCTTACTAAGATGAGTGTTCCAATAGTTCTTTATCTCATTATCGGTCCTCCCCGGAATCCTCCCAGCGATCAAAGACCACCTGAAAACCAAAAACCAAACAATCAATTAAAACTCTTGAGAAAATTAATAAACAATTTGTGTTTCACGGTGAATTACAAACCGGTTTCCGAGAAGACGGTGAAGCCGGAGAATGAGATCTTCTTCATCTGCAGCGATGGCACCACGCTTGACTGATGGCCGGAGGTAGTTCACCCACCGGAGACGGCAGCTCTTGCCGCAACGGAGAAGGCCTGCACGCTGAGGTAGAGTGCGCCAGCGGCCTTCACCTTCTCTTTGGACGTAGTTGGTGAGGATGGCGTCTTCTTCAGGTGTCCATGGACCTCTCTTTACTGATTCTTTGGTGCAGCATGGAGTTGGACCTTGCTTTTTGAGAGAAGGTGAAGAGGATGAGGAGGAGGAGGAGATGGAGTTTGGATTTCTCATCTTGATGTTTGTCTCTGATGTTCCTTTGGAGTCTTTTGAGCTTGTATAGGGTTGGTTTCTCAAGGATTAGGGTTAGGGTTATAAAGGATGAAGATGACTTTTCTATGAAGTAATTGGACAAGAATAAGGAAAGGCATCTTTAGTGTCACATCTCCACCACACACTTCTCTCTGTTTGTCTGAGTTGGCAGTCACATGTCATTCTATGTGAAACTAGATCAAGATAAAATTATAATTATAATTATAGTTATAACAAAAATACCACATTAATATTAAAAAATTAACAGCCTCTTCGCCTATTGGTATCGGATTCCTGTATAGGGTGTGTTCTTTCAGACAAACTGAGTTCGAACCCCCACTTACATAGATGAGAGCTCAGGTGTGTTGAGTTGGACTCTAGTACTCCTTGACTTCCCGTGTGGGGCGCTTGTCATCTTTGTTAAAATAAATAAATAAATAAATAAATAAGAAGTAGAATTAATTTACGTTTTTTTATTTTTATATTAATATAGAACTTATAATTTTGTTCAATTAAAAATAATAAAAAAATTAACTTAGAAACCATGATAAGTTTTGGATATAATGTTGTAGATTAAAAATAGCAAAATATATATTTATTCATGTGTTTTAGATGGATCGACATGTTTGTGAGTGATATTGTCAAACCTTTGTATCGAGTTGAATATACACATGAAAGTCCGTGGCTTTTGGGAAAATACAAT
Organism: Dioscorea zingiberensis; assembly: GCA_026586065.1. Classification (NCBI taxonomy): domain Eukaryota; kingdom Viridiplantae; phylum Streptophyta; class Magnoliopsida; order Dioscoreales; family Dioscoreaceae; genus Dioscorea; species Dioscorea zingiberensis. The sequence goes on along the minus strand of JAGGNH010000070.1, from coordinate 155,899 downwards.
TAAAAGCTTGGAAATTTAATTAGGATAACCAAATATATTTTATTTGTTATATTTTATGAGTGAATTATTGTCAAACTCTTGTTTCTAGTTAAAATTTTCAAATTTTTGTTTTTGTTTTTGTTTTATGAAACAATTAAAAATGTTGATGCATAGATTTACTTCTCCCGAAGATTAGAGTAATTCTTAATCAAGAGGTGTGGAGAAGTCAGTAAAGATTGAAGCGTTTAAGTAATCTTGGTGGCGAGATCGGCTATAATTGACTTCTTCTTTGTTTCGTTCCTTTAGCTCTACAGGGTCAACACCATCTCTTTTTGAGATTGGGCTCCAAGGAATGAACCTAACTTGCAGGGAGAAACTGTAGAGGAAGAAGATCAGAGCATGCTTGTGCTAGGAGGAGCCTTCGACGCTCAAGTCAGGGAAATGAAGAGAGAAAAAAAGATAAAGAGAGAATTTAATTATAAAGGATTATGAGAGAGATGCTCGGACTAACACTTTCGTTTTGGTGATTATGATAATGCATGTCACGTATCTTCAAATATTTTCCCTCGTAATAAAAGAGTTTTGGAATAAAAGAATGATTGTCTTGATCATAGAAAACAAAAAAACAAATGTCCAAATTACTTTAGAATTAATTGGTGGAATAAACTCTTGAAAAATAATTAATCAATATGGAGAATCATGGATGCAAATAATACATCCACAAGATAAAACAAGTAGCATTCAAAGAAGTAATACAACAAGCTTGTATCTTCTTCTGTTGTTCATTTATGTATGTTTTTTGGAATATTTTGAAAACACTAATATCCACAAACTTTAATTGTCACGCAGACGCCAAAGTAATTAAGTAAACATTGTTCCTTATGGGTTATGTGTTCTTTATATTATTAAAGGAGCCTACTTGTCTATTTGGATGGCACCAACTTAGTTATATATATATTTTTTTTTTGTCATTTAATGCATGCTCATGAGCATCACATTTGTATTAATTCTGTCAGTTTTCATTTCATGTACAAATTAAATATTATTTTTGTATTCTATAAAAAGTATATATATGGATTATATGCATAAAATGCTGTCATCTCCTGATTTTTTTTATTTATTAATAGATTTTAATTGTTATGTTTGGATTTATTGGAATAATAGTATTGTAATGTAAGTAAATTTTTTTTCTTTTAAAAAATTTCTTGTGTTTACAGTTGAAATTTTTCAAAAAACACTTACCAAAGAAACACTAAAAATAAAAAAAAATATAAAAAAACACTCATTTTTTAGAAGCAAAATCATTAGACAAATACTAGCAAATGGTATAGAAATTTCGAAAAAACATAATAGTTATAGTTATATAATAATAAATGACTTGCTAATGACATTAATTATAAAAAGGGCAGCTCGGTGCTGCAAAACTCCCGGGGTCGGGATTAGACCACTTGGGTATATTGTAAGTTGTGTTAGTTTTTTTTTTAAGTAGATAAATCACATTCTTTTTATTGAATAATTTTAACAGTTACAAAGGTGGATCATACAATAATGTGATCACTGATTTAAAACAGGTTGTTCCAAGTAATTATTATAATTTATAAAATTAAAATTTATAAAAATTTTAAAAGCAAAAATCTTATTTTTTGATTTTTTGAAAATTTTTAAAATCAAAATTATCTATAACCGATTTACTCCCATAAAATAGATAGATTTTAATCAATTTAAATAACTTATCTAAATAATATAGATTATGAATATTTTTATTACTAAATATTTAATAAATTAAAATATTATAAAATATAATTATTTTACAAAACATAAGTTGAAAAATCAAAATCCATAAATAACTAATAACTATAACTAACTTTTTTTATTAATTTGTAACAAAAATTTTCACCAATATAAAATTTTAAATGTATAAATTTCATTCTATCTTATCCCTACAAAAATATATATTTACTAAAAATTTCAAATTATAAATTTAGTTTTATTAAAAAAAAACAATTCAGAGTGTTCCAAATGGCCAAGAGAACATGATCCATAATTAAAAAATTAAATAGTCAATCAAAGAACATGATCTTCATTTTTCTTTTATCCAACAAATAAATTAATCTCCAAAAATTCCCATTGCTTCTCTCTCCCTATCATCCAACAACAACCAGTCAAAACACTGCCAATCATACTCCCTATTAATACCCACACACACTCTCAGAAGCATTTCATCAAACACCGCACATACATATACATACCTTTAGTTCTCTGAGGCATTTCGTCGAACACCATGGCGACGCTGAAGCTCCTGTTCGTCCTCCTCCTCCACCTCCTTCTCTCTTGCAATTCCCAAGCACTACTACCCATCAACGTCTGGCCCATTCCCACCTCCGTCTCCTGGCCATCGCCCATCGCCGCCACCATCTCCCCGGCGTTCCGGATCTCAGCTCCCTTCGCAAATAAGCACCTCCGCGCCGCCGTGAAGCGCCACCACCGCCTCCTCTTCTCCGAGCGCTACCACCCCATCGTCCCCCCCACCCTCCCCCTCTCCCCCACCCCTCTCCTCTCCCTCGCCCTCCACATCACCCACCCTCTCGCCCCTCTCCACCACGGCGTCGATGAATCCTACTCCCTCACCATCTCCTCCTCCTCCGGCCGCGCCAACCTCTCCGCCGCCACCGTCTGGGGAGCCATTCGCGGCTTGGAGTCATTCTCCCAGCTCTCCTGGGGCGACCCTCCGAGAATCGCCACAGATCTCCGCATAGCCGATCGGCCGGTGTTCCCTCACCGCGGCCTCCTCCTCGACACCTCGAGGAACTACTACCCCGTCGAGGACATCATGCGCACCATCGCCGCCATGGGAGCCAACAAGCTCAACGTCTTCCACTGGCACATCACCGACTCCCACTCCTTCCCTCTCGTCCTCCCCTCCGAACCCAACCTCGCCGCCGCCGGATCGTACGGCCCCGACATGCAGTACTCGCCGGAGGACGTCGAGAAGATCGTCGACTTCGCCATGAGCTACGGCGTTCGCGTCGTCCCGGAGATTGATACCCCTGGTTAGCTCTTCATCCTTTTATTTTTATTTTTATTTTTATTTTTATAAAACTGTTTTTGCACATACACCACCTAATATAACTATTAGGTAATTTACTATTCATTCCTTAAACAGTGTAGTATTTGCCACATGATCCGATCCCTAAATAGAGGTGTTTAGGGGATTAAAATAAATAGTGTTTTAGGTGAGTTTTTGTTAAAGTTGAAATAGTATGGAATAGTGAGAAGGACTAATAATTAATTTGCTTTATAACTATTTATTATTATTTTTATTTTTTTTATGTTGAAAATAATCAGAGGATGTTAAGAATATATACTCGTGGCGAAAAGGTTACAAATTTGGGTTGACTTCTTAGAAGTGGGGAAATACCACTTTTCTATATTTTGGCACTTCTTCTATTTTAAATTAGGTATTTCTATTTTTGCCACAAGTGGGCTTTGGATTTATAAAAGGATATTTTCTTTATTTTTTTTATTAAAATAAATAAATCATATTTATTAATATATTAATATATTAAAAAAATATAATGGTTCATAGTTGAATCGGGGGATATGCATGGAGTAATTGTAGGGTTCCTACTCCCATAAAAGGTGCCTTTGCTCCCTATTTTCATCGTTTGATGCACTCTGTTCGGTGAAAAAATACACTAACAATTTAACTTTTATCATGCTTTCAACAACTTTGAGATAGCGAGACTTTCGTACCTTTTTTTTTTCTTGGTATATTAAGTTTAAGCAAACAATGGACACATATAGATATGAGGCCGGGACCCACACCAGTGCACCACATGGGTGTTGGGACCACTTGTGCCAACCACTACTCACTCCCAAAAAGGTGCCCGAATTAAATCCATGCCACACTCGCGGCTTCCATAACTTTTTTACTTTATGACATTTTTAGTAAAGGGTTGTTCATTTCACTAAAAATAGCGGAGAAGTTATTGAAATCACTCAATTTGGTTGAATTTCTCCCATCTCAATTGTTCATTTCATTAAAAGTGGTGAAGAAGTCATTGAAGTATATTGAATTTCTCCCATTTTGGTTACCTTTCCATTCATTTATATTATTTTTTTAATTTTTTTTTATATAATTTTAAAAACAATAGTAAATAGTGAGGTAATTAGATTTACTAATATAATTTCCCGCTTTGATTTTGAAACACAGGCCACACAGGATCCTGGGCGGGAGCCTATCCAGACATCGTCACGTGCGCGAACAAATTCTGGCTGCCGAACGGCGCCGGCGACTGGGCCAATCGTCTCGCCTCGGAGCCCGGCACCGGCCAACTCAACCCTCTCCACCCGCAAACCTACCAAGTCCTCCACAACGTCCTCCGCGACGCCGCCTCCCTCTTCCCTGACCCCTTCTTCCACTCCGGCGCCGACGAGCTCATCCCCGCCTGCTGGTCCTCCGACCCGTCCATCCTCTCCTTCCTCTCCTCCGGCGGCACCCTCTCCCAACTCCTCCACCTCTTCCTCTCCTCCTCCCACCCCCTTCTCCTCTCCCTCAACCGCACCGTCGTCTACTGGGAAGACGTCCTCCTCGACCCCGCCATCAACGTCTCCTCCTCCCTCTTCTCCCCGGCCACCACCATTCTCCAGACCTGGCACAACGGGGTCAACAACACCAAACGCCTCGTCTCCGCCGGCTACCGCGTCATCGTCTCCTCCTCCGATTTCTACTACTTGGACTGCGGCCACGGGGACTTCGTCGGGAACGACAGCGCGTACGACGTGGCGAACGACGCCGGCACCAGCGGCGAGTCGTGGTGCGGGCCGTTCAAGACGTGGCAGCGGATCTACGATTATGATATAGTGGAGGGATTGACTGAGCAGGAGCGGAAATTGGTGATCGGAGGGGAGGTGGCGCTGTGGTCGGAGCAGGCGGACGGTACGGTGGTGGACGGTAGGGTCTGGCCGAGGGCGGCGGCGATGGCGGAGGCCCTCTGGTCGGGGAATCGAGACGAGAATGGTCGGAAGAGGAGCGCGACGGCGACGGATCGGTTGATGGACTGGAGGCATAGGATGGTCGGAAGAGGAGTCCGGGCTGAGCCCATTCAGCCGCGCTGGTGCCGGACTCATCCAGGGATGTGTAATTTGAATGCCTAGTTTTGGCTTTTTGCGGTTATAACCCCGAAAAATGTAGTTATTTAATTTATAAAAAGTCTTTAATACTAATTGGGCCGATCCCTAAAATAAAAGCCCATTTAACGAGTCATGATTAGCCCTAATCAAAAGATGCCTTAATCCACGTCTGCCCAACAGCTAATGACAGCCATCCCGAACCCCACCTTCTTCTTGTTCTTCTTCTTCTTCTCCGATTCCACCCAAACCCTAATCCCATTATAAGCCCTAACCCTAGAGTTCTACTCATCTCCATGGATCTCCACCAGGACATGGCGGCGATCCTCGGCGCCGACCCCGCCGCCTTCGAGTCATTCGTCGCGGCTCTCATGTCATCAGCCAACGACCAGCGCTCCCACGCCGAATCCCTCTTCAACCTCTGCCGCGATCGCCACCCTGACTCCCTCGTCCTCAAGCTCGCTCATCTACTGCTTTCGTCGGCATCATTCGAGCTCCGCGCCATGGCAACCATCCTCCTCCGCAAGCTCCTCACCCGCGGCCCCGACCCGACCTCCGAGACATACCTCTGGCCCCGCCTCTCGGCTTCCTCCCAGTCATCTCTTAAGTCCGCGCTCCTCTCCGCCATCCAGCGCGACGACCCCAAGTCCATCTCCAAGAAGCTCTGCGACACCATCTCCGAGCTCGCTTCCGCGCTTCTTGACGACGACGCCTGGCCCGAGCTCCTCCCCTTCATGTTCTCCGCCGTCACCTCACCCGACTCCCCCCGGCTCGCCGAGTCATCACTTATGATCTTCTCGCAGCTCACACAGTATATAGGTTATACTCTTATCCCCTATCTTGGAACGCTTCACGGTGTTCTTTTGGCGTCCATGTCCCATCCGACGTCCCCCGACGTACGTATAGCCGCGTTGAATGCGGCAATCAATCTTGTTCAGTGCCTGCCGTCCGCGCAGGAGCGGGACAAGTTCCAGGACCTGCTTCCGGCCATGATACGCACGCTCACCGAGGCTCTTAACTCCGGGCAGGAGGCCACCGCCCAGGAGGCGCTTGAGCTGCTCATTGAGCTTGCTGGGACCGAGCCGCGGTTTCTCCGAAGGCAGCTCCCGGAGGTTGTGGGCTCGATGTTGCAGATTGCCGAAGCCGATCAGCTGGAGGAGGGGACACGTCACCTTGCGGTTGAGTTTGTGATAACGCTGGCTGAGGCGAGAGAGCGTGCTCCTGGGATGATAAGGCGCCTGCCCCAGTTTGTGGGACAGCTCTTTGCTGTCCTTATGAAGATGCTTCTTGATATCAATGATGAGCCAGCGTGGTATAACGCAGAATCAGAGGATGAAGATGCTGGGGAAACGACCAACTATAGCGTCGGGCAGGAGTGCCTTGATAGACTTTCCATTGCTCTTGGTGGGAACACCATTGTTCCTGTGGCTTCAGAAATGCTCCCTGCTTATCTTACTGCACCTGAGTGGCAGAAGCACCACGCGGCCCTCATAACTCTTGCCCAGATAGCTGAAGGTTGCTCCAAGGTATATGAATTTGATAGTGTTATCTTGATAATTCTTTTTTTTCCTTTTTAAAGTTCCAGTTGCTTTGATCTTATTGCTTGTGTTTTTCTTTTTTATTTGCACAGGTGATGATTAAGAACCTTGAGCAAATTGTGAATATGGTCCTGAATTCATTCCAACATCCTCATCCCCGTGTCCGCTGGGCCGCAATTAACGCTATTGGACAGTTGTCTACTGATTTAGGTCCAGAATTGCAGGTCCAGTATCATCAGAGAGTGCTACCTGCATTGGCATCAGCAATGGATGATTTTCATAATCCTCGTGTCCAGGCAAGCCTCTTTGCAAGTTTGGCCTACTTTGGTTTACATCTTATAATTCTACTATTTGTACTTTTTTTACTTGTCGTTGCTTGATACTGCCCAAATAAAACAAATGAGAAAAATAAAGAAGAAAATTAATTGCATCTTCTAACTGTCAGCTCCTTAGTTTCTTTACTAGACTAGTTTTCATCTGTTTCATCATGTAAACAAGCTACTTATTTTTCTAATTTGAAATTGAATAAGCACACATACATTAGTCATTCTGTTAATCAATTTGTGAATTAACTTTCAAATGATACCACCTTATCTTATCAAAATTGGTGTAAGGGAAAAAAAAACTCCTATATTTTGTTTAGGGTTTATTGTTGGCTATGAATTTGAGAAAATTAATGAGGAATGGAAATTCATAATTTTTATTTGTTTTATTGTTTTTCAAGGTGTTGATGTGAAAGTGTTATCTTCTTTTCTCTGTATGATTCGTTAGACATTCTCAATTGCATGACAAATTCTTTTTGTTCAATGGCAACCTTGAGAAACTAGAGACAAGAGTCAAGATCTACACAATTCTTTTTAGGACATATAAATGTTTTTACAATCTCTTTTCAAAAAAGATGGTAATGCAGAGTCATAAAGTCCTCTAGTTGAACATTTTCCAATTTTATGGAATTATGACTTTCATTCATCTAGTTCTTGATCTTGTATTGATACATACACTTGATGCTGACCGGAACATTGTTATAACATTGTTATGTTATACTATCTTGAATTCCTCAAGTTGAAAATATCACTTCAGATATAATTTGAGTTAACACCAATAGAACCATAAGCCAAGGACATGTTGATATCAGCAACTTTGTTCAATCTTAATTTTAGCAGAGGAGTCAGTTGGTTTTGGTTTTTCAAACATGTTTTTGTGTTTCTCTATGGTACTGAGTTTAATCGTGAAGTTGATGTGTTTGAGAACAGCAAAGGCTAGCTACTTTCTTTATGGTTGAATTATATAGGACTACCTTTTTCATGATGTTTCATGATGCCAGGTGGGTTTAATAAGGCTGTGTATGTCGCTCCTATCCACTGGGAGTATTTAAGAGGATCTTTTGTTTCTTCTTCCTATTGGTTATCGGCTCCAAAATCTGCTAATGTTAATGAGAAAAGTTTCATTCTCATTTATTTTGTTTCTCCTTTTTCATGCTGTTATATGCTTTAATAATTTGTTGGATTGCATTGGGCTGTTAATTTCTTTTTTGGTGTTTTTGCTCTTTTTGTTGCCTTTTTCAAATATTATGTAATATACTTGAAACTATTTCCCTGTTAAGTAAATTTCTATCATTCACTACAACTCTTGATCATCTCACTTTTATTAGGACTTTCTTTACATGCCCTATGACATATGAGAATATATTTTATTTTGTCTGTGATAACTGCGTTTTTGTTTATATATTGCTTTTATTCCTGCAGGCACATGCTGCTTCAGCAGTTTTAAATTTCAGTGAGAACTGCACGCCAGATATCTTGACACCATATTTGGATGGAATTGTTGGCAAATTGCTTGTATTACTAGGGGTATGATATACATTTAATATATTGTGGCTTGCGTACATTTGTTTTATATCATGATTATTTTAAAAGGGTTGTGAAATTTGGCATCTATCCAGAATGGGAAGCGAATGGTGCAAGAGGGAGCTTTGACAGCATTGGCATCAGTAGCTGACTCCTCACAGGTATGTTGCTGAACAAGCTATTGTCTTTGCATTTTTATAGATCAATGTATAATATTTGAATGACCTTTGAGAACCCTATTCATCCAGGAGCAATTCCAAAAGTACTATGACACTGTCATGCCTTATCTCAAAACAATTTTGATGAATGCAACTGACAAGTCTAATAGAATGCTACGTGCCAAATCCATGGAGTGCATTAGTTTGGTTGGAATGGCTGTGGGCAAGGACAAGTTCCGGGATGATGCAAAACAGGTGTGTTATTTTAGCTATGAATTTCAGTTCCCAACTTCCTATTGTTTAATGTATGGTTTTCCGTTGAAAAGTTATGTATGTTTAGTGATATTTTCATGATCTTTTAATAAGAACAATTTTTATTGACTGTAGTTATATTTTTATTATATTCTTTTAATGTAAAAAAAAATCTCTATCAGGAGCAATTCCATTCTCTATGGTCTAAGAAAATTTGCATCAGTCAAGTTTTTGAAGATGGAAAGACTTTTTGGATTTGAGTTTGGATCTTATAAACCAAGAAAAAGATGCCAGCTCAATCAGAACAACTATGCCGAGCACATATCTGTGTTTTTTCATCCTGGTTAATTCATACACTTGTACAAATACTCTTTTCTGGCGGTGTTTTTTTTTTCTTTTTCTTTTTCTTTTTCTTTTTTAGTTTCTGAGATCTTACCCTGAGCATTACTGTGTACTATTTAGAGACTTGTGTTTTTAGCCTACTCTTGTGCTCATCTTTGTTTGTCAAATGATCATGATTAAAACTTGTCTGTGAATAACATGACTAATTGGGTGTATATGTATGTTAATTTTATTTTTCCTCTTTATGCTAGGTAATGGAAGTCTTGATGGCATTGCAAGGATCTCAGATGGAAGCGGATGATCCAATAACAAGCTACATGCTACAAGTTGGTCCTTCCCTCCTGAAGCTTATTATGTGATCCTAATAGGGTCTATTCCCTCATAACACTCTCATCTGTATTCTAGGCATGGGCTAGGCTCTGCAAGTGCCTTGGACAAGATTTTCTTCCATATATGAGTGTTGTTATGCCACCCTTGCTCCAGTCTGCTCAGCTCAAACCGGATGTGACAATCACATCTGCAGATTCAGATGATGACATAAATGAATCAGATGATGAAAGGTTTGCCATTTAATACCAAATTATGATGACTTTCACCAACCATATATACAGATAGGGCCCAGTTTGGGTCTCATATGGATTCTGTTTTCATTCTTGATTATGTTTTTACAAAGTTGATGACATTTTGTACATATTTTGTGTGATTTAGCTCTGCATGGTTGCATATGATTATCTTTCTCTGAAACTGTTGCTGTTAAGATTTATATGAATCTCATTAGGAACTATTTCTGTAATGTAGCATTGAGACCATTACACTCGGTGATAAAAGAATTGGCATTCGGACTAGTGTTTTGGAGGAAAAAGCCACTGCTTGTAACATGCTATGTTGCTATGCAGATGAGCTGAAGGAGGGTTTCTATCCATGGATTGACCAGGTCTGTTATGGTCATTAGCTTTTCATATTTCTTAGATAGTTTCTCTATGTGAACCCATGCACTCGTGGGATGAATCTCTTCTGTGAGGAAGGTAACCAGCCATCAAATTCAATGCAGGTTGCTCCTACTTTGGTACCTCTTCTCAAATTTTATTTTCACGAAGAAGTTAGAAAAGCTGCTGTTTCTGGTATTCAGTATTTCAATTTGTCATTACATTTGTAGTTATTTTACTACTTGTCCCAGTCTCCCATATAAATTTTCTTCATTTGTCTAGCTATGCCGGAATTGCTACGTTCTGCTAAGTTGGCAGTGGAGAAGGGGCAAACACCAGGTCGTAATGAATCATACGTTAAGCAGTTATCAGACTATATAATCCCAGCTCTAGTTGAAGCTTTGCACAAGGTTGGTTTTGACTTCTAACATTGGTTCACTGCAAGTCCTTCTCAATACTGATGTTTCTTTGTATGCCACATTTTTTCAGGAGCCAGAAACTGAAATTTGTGCAAGCATGTTGGATTCTTTGAATGAATGCATACAGGTTGGCCTTTTCTTTTAGACTGGTGTTCATTCTTCTGAAATTAGTTGTGACACTTTCTAATTTGTTGTTACTTTTCTGCTATCTGTTGTCATCTTTTGCCCCTGATGATAATGTTCATTAGCACTTAAAACTGCTCCATTTTGCTACATGTTACCTAACATCTCCTCACAAGAAGTTCATTTTGCCTACAAGAAAGATGGAAAGCAACTCTAGGTTCAATAGCTTAGCTGATTTTGTGACTGCAACACTCTTTTGCTTGTGTGATCTGTCTTTGTCCAAACATTCTCATTTCTAGAGTTTCCTTAGTCAAGGCATTTCATTTTTATGTCTGTACTTGCAAATAGCTCAGCATATTTGAATAAGTGTAAAACTTGCAAATAGCTCAGCATATTTGAATAAGTGTAAAAGCTCTTTGACCCAATAATGCCTCAAGCACCGACTTTGTGGGTCACTTTGTAGTTTGCACATTTTTGGTTGATTTTGAGCCAGAAATTATGAAATTATGGGATGATGTGGAGGTAGGGTTGGCAGCCAACAATGGCATATGGCCATGGAATTTGTTCTGTTTGATGTTGCTACTCTCTTGTATTCTCAGTAGATTAACATCCATTCTCTCTTTGTCCTCTCTTCACTAGTGTAGTGGTTGTGAGATGTGCCTTTACTTCATTTTGGCATTCTAGAATTCTTTGCTCAGTTGATTATCTGATTCACTAGTATTATTTGAATAGGCAAATCAAGTTTTGACCATAGTTGGATTTTTTCAATTTCCTTCTAGTAACTATAATGGTTAAGTTCCGCATGCTTGTAGGCTGATGAGACTGTTGAGTGGGAAATGCCTATTTCCTGATGTTGACAGCTATCTGAGGTCATATCTTGGATAAACTATTGTTATATTTCCTATTTCGTATAGTGTTTGGTTGGGGACTCCAAGTGATCCCATCACCTCCAACCAAACACCCATTTAGGGTTAGGATTAGCTTTTTTTACAAGATTTTATTATTGATTAATATAAAAACCATATTGCGTTATTAATAAATAGCAATTATTAATTTAAAAATATTGAATTTTATTTAATCAGAATTGTTTATTTTAATTAGTATTAATCAAGTCAAACTTTTGTCAACTTAGTTGAAAAGTTCTCCACTAAAAAAATTCAAACAATAAAACCCCAAACTCAAGTTAACCCCATTTTCTATATAGGTCTCTGGGCCACTTCTAGATGAAGCCCAAGTGAGAAGTATAGTTGATGAAATCAAGCATGTGATCACTGCAAGCACAGCCAGGAAAAGTGAAAGAGCTGAGCGGACAAAGGCAGAAGATTTTGATGCAGAGGAAGGGGAGTTTCTGAATGAAGAAAATGAACAAGAGGAGGAAGTATTTGATCAGGTCTGTCATTCTTCTCACATGCCATTCTAATATCTGTTTATAGGTGGTCATTTTAGAGAATTATGAAACTAGGTTTAATGATTAATTTCAGTTGTTTACTTGCTATCCGGATGTAGGTGGGTGATTGTTTGGGTACTTTGATCAAGACCTTCAAAGCTTCCTTCCTACTGTTCTTTGATGAGCTCTCAGTATACATAACGCCTATGTTGGTATGTCCTGAATGACACTCTTTATTTCGATTGAGTCTTTTAGTAGGAAATTGGGTATGGTTGTGATGCCAGATGGTTGTTATCAGGTCATATGTTTCAAGTTGTAAATCGTATGCTATGGTTTTCCTTGAACTTCTTTATCTGTACATGGCTTTCTCATTTGCCTTAAATTATTTCATTAGAATCAATTCCTGTTATGGTATATAAATATTTGTCATGGTTCTGAATATTTTTCATATAGAAAGGAGTCCGAGATAGTTTTCACCTTCTTATTTCATTGATTCAGTGCTCTCATATGTCCAGGGCAAAGATAGAACATCTGAGGAAAGAAGAATTGCAATTTGTATATTTGATGATGTTGCGGAGCAATGCCATGAAGCAGCTCTTAAGTGAGAATTTGTTTTATTTTCCAAAGAGTTTGGTTTTCTATAGTCTTATTTCTAATGCCTGTTTTCCTTTTCTATGCTCAGATATTATGATACCTATCTTCCTTTTCTATTAGAAGCATCTAATGATGTTAATGCAGATGTTAGACAGGTAATCGTTGTTAACTTGTAAACAAAATCCCCTAGCCTAAGCAACTAAGGATGCCTACCTCTTTCCTTTTCCAAGAAAATCACATAATTAATTTCAAAGTTGCATTTTTTTTCAGGCAGCTGTTTATGGCATTGGTGTTTGTGCTGAGTTTGGTGGTTCTGTTTTCCGACCACTTGTTGGAGGTGTCTTAAGAATATTGTTATTTGCCGCTTTTGTTCTTTTCTTTCTCCCTCGATTCAAACATCCTTTTTCTGATAACAAAATGTACCACATACTTGCAGAGGCTCTCTCTAGGTTAAATAATGTAATAAGTCATCCTGATGCACGCCATTCAGATAATGTGATGGCGTATGACAATGCTGTTTCAGCTCTTGGGAAGATATGTTTGCACCATCGTGATAATATTGATGCAGCGCAGGTATATCCAACTTCATAACCAAAATTTTGTAATTCTGCATTTGGTTACCAATGGATTTCTTGATGTGACCTTTTATTGGTCTGTCATTATCAATGTTGTTTGTACTATATAACAATCACCAGCCTTCTTTTCTGTTTTGAACTACATATGGTTGGATTCTGGTTAGGCAATCACAAAAAAGTTTAAGAACTGTCTTTATCAACTCTTGCAATGTCAAATTTAAATGCTCACAATCAGTAGGAACTCCAATCACACTGTGAATCTATCTGCCCTTAAGTTACCCTCTGTCATATTGGACAGGTGGTTCCAGCCTGGTTAAATTGTTTACCGATAAAAGCTGATTTAGTTGAAGCAAAAGTTGTGCATGATCAACTTTGCACAATGGTGGAGAGGTAATCAATGCTTGACTTATGAGATATAATTAACTTTTTTCATTAGCCATGATCCTTATTTCCTCGAAGGAAAATTTGAGTGTAGATCTTTGCTTGATCGATTGTAAATATTATCATGTCTTAATAGCTCTTCTTTGTTATTTGCAGATCGGACAAGGAGCTTTTGGGGCCTAATAACCAATATATTCCTAAAATAATTTCAGTTTTTGCCGAGGTAATGGATGCCTAGCAAGTAATATTTTTATTTGCTTTTACTAATGTTACATCATAAAAATATCAAATTGTTGATAAATTGATATTTTTGAGTCTTCATCATTTTACCTTGATCAAATCTTATATGTTTACACAGTTGTGTATATAATTTTGGCTTCCTTGATCCATATCTTATTTACAACACCATATTAGGTTGAAACTAACTTGCAAGAAAGGGCATACTTTGTTATATTCCTTTATTTGGTTATAATAGATCAAAGCTGTTCCATTTTAACCTGTTCTCCAGTTCTTAGATGTGGGATAGGAATCCGTTCTTTTTGCTCAGTGACGAATCCTAAATGTAAGAAGGTGATATGCCTCTCCTCACTAAAGTCAAAGGTGGTATCCCTTCAGTGAGGGACAATTTTACTAAAAAGTAATTCCATGATTGGTCTAATCCACCAGAAACCATTGTGTGTATTGTAGTATTGCTTGGTTCCACAACAGACATGATCAGTTTAGCCCTATGATGTGGGACCAATTTTTAAATATTCTTGGAATAATTCCATCATTAATTTTTTTTTGCTGCTTATAAAAGTCCCAGTATTCCGGTTAAAAGCCAGGAAGTCATTTGCAGATAGAAGAGGGTGTACTTCTCTATCTTTGTATCTGATTCCATTTTAAGGTTGTAATCCTTCTGCTTTTATCTCCGACGACTTATGGTGTGCTATGTTAGGTTCTTTGTGTGGGCATGGAACTGGTGACCGAGCAGACTGCTAGAAGGATGGTAAATCTTCTAAGACAGCTTCAGCAGACGCTTCCACCATCAGTTCTCGCCTCGACCTGGGCTGCTTTGCAGCCTCAGCAGCAACTTGCATTGCAAGCCATGTTGTCTTCATAGTGATTCTCTTCAATTCCGGATCATCGTCCCCACTTGAGAATTGTGATTTTGTTCAGTGAGCATCTCATTTCTTTTTTGTTGGTTAATTGTTCACCATTACCCATTCTTTATATGTTCCAATTAGTCGTATAGACTTCTTTGTGGGATCTGAAAGTGCGGTATTTGGTTGAGTGAAGCTGTGAAGTCTGAAAGTTTTGGTGTAGAGTATTTGTATATCAATCATGTTCAAGGTCTATTGCCTATTTGTAATTGTTTCAAGAGATAAAAGTTTACAAGTAAAGGTGTCTGTTTCTTTTTGTTATTCTGAATGTTGTTGCTCTTGTTTGTCAAGTTGGAGTGGAGGATACCCTCTGTGACAACAATTTTGCTGCTCTTAGTTTATGCCCTATTTGTGAATTTATACCCCTATTTCCATGTCAAGAAATGCTATTCCTTCCGGATTCGTTTCCAAATTCAGTTTCGAATTTAACTCCGCTAGTTGGGTTATTAACCCTGATAGCTGGATTTGAAGTGTTGATGATCCAGAGATAAAATCAATGGTTTCGGGAAACCAATTCGGACTCTTCTGTCAAGATGTATAGCACGACTCTTCTATGTCATGCTATACCAAGTGTTTTTTTTTTTGACATAGGGGATAAATTTTTTCACAGAGGACTGTCAATGGGTGTGGCCTTAGATAACGAGCATCCGTGATCCCTCACCCTGCATGTATGGAATGTGACCGAATCCAGGAGTTTTGTCCGTCAAGTGAATTATTCAAACTGCTATCTTCATTTACAGGGGCAGAGACTCGAATGTACAGGATCTGAGATATCGCTAGACTAATGGTCCTTTGATAGTTATGCTAAGTTTAGTATCTTGGATTTCCTATATTTATTTATTTATTTATTTATTTATTTATCTGTCAACTTGTTTATCAACTTGGGGAAAAACAAAGCTGTTGGTCTTATGTCATTACCACGCCGAATTGGTTTTATTTTATTTTATTTTATGTTTAGTTCAGCTTAATTGTCAAGTTATGAATAATTTAAAGCCGAAACTTTTGAGCAGTCCTTCAAGAACAAATTGTTTTAATATTTTAGATAATTGCTACTGCTAGTCAAACGCTAGACCTCCCCTCATTTAATATTGTAAAATTAAAAATTATGAGGCTATACCTGATATAGTATCGGTTTGGATTGATTTATAGAAAAAAAGTTTTTTTTTTTAAGTTTAATAGAACTCCTTTTATAATAACATTTAAGAGTAAGTTACTTCTCAGTTTTTAAGTGTTTGGATATGTTAATTCAAAAATATTTTTATAATTGAGAAATGGTTTAGATGTTTATTCCCAAAAAGATTTTTTTAATGATAAATTATTAAAATAAATATCTATTGAAAAATAATAATAAGAATAAGGAGAAGAATAATCACATTTAAAATCAACAATAACAATATTTGTATAAGGACATTTTCATAATTAATAATAACTACATTTAACATAAACAATAACAATATCATTCAAGTCTCACCTGATGTTAGGACAAATTTGAGAAATCATTCTTTAATTTAGATAGAGGCATTTTCGTAATTGAAAACCCCAAAACTCTTCAAAGAAACTTTTTTTTTTTTTAATTTTCAGAAGCTATCTTTTTTTTCTCATTTTCTAACAGCTTCTCCTTCTTCTAAAAACTCATCCAAACACATATAAACCCCACAGAATCTCTCATCTTATAAAAGAGAAATGGGGCTCATATTTCATAATTCACATTATTAATATTATTTTTATAATTTCATACATTTAAAAAAAAGAGAGACACCAAGTCAAATCATCAATGGGCATTGTGATTAAAGGACTAGAATCAAGTACTACTTCTAAAGAATAAGTTTCCTTTTTCTTTTTGTAAACTCTCTTGTTTTGTTTATCATAAAAAGATACCTCCTTAACTTCAATGTTGATCCATTCCTTTCAATCCAAAAGACAATTCAGGAAACTACATGGAAGAAGCAGACACAAGAGTTCATAGTTGCACTTTTTGCTCAACTTTTTAATATGAACACTGATTAGCTCATGAATGTGACTTTAAAAAAGGGGTTCTCATAAACAACATCATCCCTAAAGCTCCCATTTGTCATTAGAGCATGAATTTCTTCCCATGCTTTGCTAATCCATTCAAGAATCCTTCTCTATTAAATCCATACAAGTCTTAGTCGTCATACCGAAATAAAAACAAACTTTAAAGCCACAAGTGATGCATATAAACTAATAACTCTATAACAACTTGCAAGTAACTATATCCCTAACCGAAAGTATACATTAAAAGTTTATTCACAATAATGTACTTCTATTTGTATAGATTTTAAAAGTAGTCGGAGATTAAGAATAAAATTATCTTATTATTCCTTCCCGGCTCATAATAAAATGAATTCATGATTTAAGCCCCGTTTGGATCAACTTCTGGGAATCTAAAAACGTTTTTTTATAAGTTAAGTGTTTTTTAGAATTAAAAAACAGTTTGTATTGGTTTTTTTGGAAAAGCAGAAGCTAGCTAAAAAAAAAAAAACTAAAAAATAATTTTTCAAAAACTGTTTTGGGATCATATAATTACTAAAACACCCTTATAATCATATAATTATCAAAACATCTCAACTATAAAAATACTTCTGAATTAACATATTCAAATACAAAATATATATAAGCTTTTAATTTAATCTCTGAAAAACCATTTTCCAAAAATTCTTCTATGAAACTGAAGAAGAAAAAAACATTTTTTTTAAAGTCAATCAAAATAAAGCCTTAATATAGTAGACTAATTTTTCATTATTTATTTTTGCTAAAGTTTCATGAATGATGGATGTGAGGATTAAGAGTGGTTGTCTCAATTATTTATTGGGAAGTTAGACTAATTATAATTAGTAGATAGAACCGAACCTAATGACTTCATCAAAATAGTTTAATCAAGCTTAATTAACAAATGGGAGTGATAGGGAAGTAAAGGTACTAAAAAACAAAAGTCCAATAATGTGATGTAAAAGAGAGAGAGAAAGAGAGAGGGTAGCATGTCCATATTTAAATATATATATATATATTGATTGAAGGGTGTGTTGCACCTGTCATGCTGCTAGAAAGATTCCTATACGGCAGGGTGAAATGGACCCACTTAGTCTATTTGGTGACCCATTCTGTCCTTTTGATTGAATCTAGTTTGGTCCGGGTGCCAAGTGGCAGGCAGTGGTGCAC
This sequence comes from Dioscorea zingiberensis, assembly GCA_026586065.1. Classification (NCBI taxonomy): domain Eukaryota; kingdom Viridiplantae; phylum Streptophyta; class Magnoliopsida; order Dioscoreales; family Dioscoreaceae; genus Dioscorea; species Dioscorea zingiberensis. Next base: position 137,926 of record JAGGNH010000070.1, on the reverse strand, counting down.
CCAATGACTTGGTTAGTTTGACCTAAAAAGGACAAAGAGGATGATTTAGGGTTTTCCTTTTTGGACTGATTGGTGTGTCCCTCCTAAGAAAGATGCTTGTTTGATTTTAACCTACTTTATTTTTATTAGGGTTACGAGGAAATGTTAGGGTTAGGGTTAGGGTTCAATAGTGTTTTTGGGGTTTAGGGTTTCATTTCTTAAATCATTTATTATTTTAAACCAAGGCTACAGAAAGCCCAGAATCTGGTCAAATGGGGGTCTACATTTCTCGCTAAACATCACCCAGGGATCCAGAGGTAACAAGGTCCAGGAGGGAGATTAGTGGTGAAGATGGTGGAAGTTACAATGGGTCACAATACTTTTGTAATCACAGAATTGTTTGTAACTCTTATGAACATTTATTATCATAAATAAACGTGGTTTATTCATTTTTTAAAATCATATATTATTTTAGGATTCTAAATATTTGATACCAAAACCTTTTTCTTTTGATAAAGGCGACAAGCACCTTCCGAAAGTCAGTGGTGGACAACGCGGCTCCCTGCGCGCATGCCCTCACCTTGTGGTCGTAGGGGTTTGAACCTGGGTTTGTCCCAACCAACAAAGTCTTATACAAGGGACCGAGTACCAATAGGCCAAGAGACCATTGGTTTGATACCAAAACTTAAATATGTGATCGGAGATAATGAAGCTTTTGAAACTAACAAAAAAACATAAGATCTAAATATGTTTTAATCAAACACATATTTAGAAAAAATTACCAAGATAACAAATTTACCATCATTTTCAAAGAATAACCCTAATATTTTCCCTTAACAATGAAGACAACACCACTTTAGGACAATGTCCTAAACCATAATCTTTGGTTTACTGCTTTGGCTCATTCCAATCAAACTCATTCAGAACCCTTGACCATATATCCACAACAAACCATAAAACAATATATATGAGTACTCTCTCTACTCACATTAGCTCAAGTCAAAAGGACACAAAGACATTCATTCATTCACAACAAACATGAGAGAAAATTAAGGCACCTCCAAAGTTGATCCAATCCATCATCTTCTTTCTTTAATTCCCTTCATCTTTGAGCATCTTATACTTCCAAATGGCATACAAACATTGATGCCTTGCCAACTCCCTTCCCTTTAAATCCCCTCCTCCTTCACCTCCCATCTTTCAAACTCTCAAGAAACACAAAGCATTACATCATCAATGGAGCTCCACTTTCAACAACAACAACAACAACAACAAGTGTTTCAAGTGGCCAAGACCACCAAATTCAAAGGGAGGAACAAGAGTAACAACAATGGGAGCAATAAGTTTGTGGGTGTGAGACAAAGGCCTTCAGGGAGATGGGTGGCAGAGATCAAAGACACTACACAGAAGATCAGGATGTGGCTAGGAACCTTCGAGACAGCCGAAGAAGCGGCACGAGCTTACGACGAAGCCGCTTGCCTTCTCCGTGGATCGAATACTCGAACAAACTTCATAACTCATGCCTCATCTAACTCCCCTCTTGCTTCGAGAATCCGAAACCTTCTCAACCACAAGAAGCTTAGCAAAAACAAAGCAATGCAAGCCTCCAATACTGATTCTCCTAGTCCTCCTAGCATTGCATCAAGCTCTAATTGTAGTGCAACAACTAGTGCTAGTAGTAGTAGTAGTAGTTGTAGTAGTAGTAGTAATCCTTGTGCTAATGAGGATGAGAAACAAGAGAGTTACAAAATGTTTGGAAGTGGAGGAGGAGAACATCAAGGAGAACATCAAGAGTTGGATGTTGTTGGTTCATCTACATTGGATCTTTCATGGTTGTATGATTCAGGGTTTGAGAGGCTTCCTTTGGTTGATCATGGATTTGAGTTGTATAAGAATTCATTCTTTCAAGAGAGTGTTGGACCAGAGATCAGTGAGTTTGATAGGATGAAGGTGGAGAGGCAAATCTCAGCATCACTTTATGCCATGAATGGAGTTCATGAGTATTTGGAGACAGTCAATGATTTTTCTGATCAGATGTGGGATCTCCCTCCTTTGTATGTTTATGGTCTCTGATCTTCCATTGTTTCTCTTTCCTTTTTTGTTTTTTAATTTTCTTTTTCTCTTTCTCATTCCTCTTGAGATAAAGAGAGAGATGTTAATTAGACATTGAGAAATGGAAGTCTTCATTTAGAACAAGAAGATTGTGATGGTTTTACTATTGTTTATTAACACTTCAAAGAAGATAAGAACAATGTTAAGAATTCTATATATCTGATTAGAAGATGAAAAATTAGATTTGTCTAAATGTGTTTTTACAAATGATTAAAAAGAATACAAGTTTGAAAGTTTTAGATGAGTGCCATGAAGTTTTGGCAAATTTAAGGAAAGGGATAATTAGTTTAAATAATATGTTTGTTTAATATAATGGTGGCAAGATTTGTGAATTTAATTAGATTAATTAAGGAGTGAATCATCATCTGTCCAATTTAATTTCTATTTTACTCTGAAGCTTGTTTTCAATGCATGAATGTGAGCTCATGAGTTTAAGCATCATGTTGAGAAACATAATTAATTAATGTTTATTAAGAGAATAATTAAGAGAACGACTTGAATAGGGTGTAATGTTCAACTATCTTTACTTAGAAAACAATCTCAAAACTAAAATACTAAATTGTGTTCTAGTTTATAGGTTCATTGAGAAGTCAATGAAATGCAAAAATGAATTTTTTACTTTTTTGACAAAGGCTGACGAGCCTACATAAAGGAAAAGAGAGGCAGGCACATCATGCCTACATCAACACACCAAAACCTTCATCTGTGTGAGTGGAAATTTGAATTCAGTTCATAAAGAAACGTTGGTAAAAGGAGAAAATGATCTTATTATCACCATTCTGCGGCATTGTCCATTTCCACTGGAACTTTCTGCAAATACAGACCTCTCTCAGATTTTTACATTTCTTCAAAGAACAAAAGGTACTTGACTTGGTATTTGAGAAGACAAACGGAGGATGGACTTCCATCAAATTTGTTATCATCAGTGTCACTAGTAACAACATTTGAGTAGGAAAAAGGTTTAGTTTAGCTTGAAACCTGAAAGCAAGCAGTGGATAGAAAGGGAAGCTAAATAAGATCAACAGCCTCATTTGCAACATCTTAAGAATTACAAACAACAATAAAAGAGTCTCATATTACTTAACAACACAATTGACCATACACTGCTTCAAAAGTAAAGGGAGCAAACATACTGAGTGTAAAGCAAATGAAAAATACACAATACAGCAAAAGACAGAAAGTATGTTCATTAAGCAGGAATAAATGCATATCTCAAACAACTCAATAATCTTCAGGCTCTTCGCCATCATCATCAACACCCTCTGCGCCGACTTCCTCGTAGTCTTTCTCAAGGGCAGCCAAATCCTCTCGTGCCTCTGAGAATTCCCCTTCTTCCATACCTTCTCCGACGTACCAATGAACAAAGGCACGCTTTGCATACATGAGATCAAACTTGTGGTCGATGCGGGAGAATACCTCAGCGACAGCTGTGTTGTTACTGATCATGCAGACAGCACGCTGCACTCTGGCCAGATCGCCTCCAGGTACCACAGTTGGTGGCTGATAGTTGATGCCACACTTGAAGCCAGTTGGACACCTTGCAAATAGATCATCAACCAATTTAATAACATGCTACATTTTGCATGGGTGCAGAAGTAAATTGAGAGATGGGTTTTAGAACTGAAGCTCACCAATCAACAAATTGAACGGTTCTCTTGGTTTTAATTGTGGCAACGGCAGCATTGACATCCTTAGGAACAACATCTCCACGGTACATCAAACAACAGGCCATGTACTTTCCATGCCTTGGATCACATTTTGCCATCATGCTTGAAGGCTCAAACACAGCATTTGTGATTTCAGGAACTGATAGTTGCTCGTGGTATGCTTTCTCGGCAGAGATAACAGGGGCATATGATGAAAGCATGAAATGAATACGAGGATAGGGTACAAGGTTAGTCTGGAACTCAGTAACATCCACATTAATGGCACCATCAAACCTCAAAGAAGTGGTCAGAGAGGATATGATCTGTGATATTAACCGATTAAGGTTGGTGTATGTTGGCCTTTCAATATCAAGGGATCTTCGGCAGATATCATAAATGGCCTCATTATCCAAGAGAACTGCAACATCTGTGTGTTCAAGCAAGGAATGGGTTGAAAGGACACTGTTGTATGGCTCCACAACTGCAGTAGAGACCTGCCATTTGGAACCATTACCAAAACAAGTTCAATCAACAGGGATGAGGACATGATAATTATAATGAGCAAGCATGCCAATCATAGAAAACCCCACTACCCAACTACCCACCTGCAAGCATCTATTACTCTCTTGAGACCACTTATCAAACAAGCAACTACCCTCCTAATCCCAATCACACTGTCATGATAAGATAAAGGCCCACAATGGCAAGCATAACATGTGACAGCAATCTTTATGTGATATTGTATGCATCATTAATTTAGGGCTCCTCTGTGGAAATGTAACAAGTAATAAACTATATTATAGGATGCGCTGTGAACATTTGCAACATTTGCTAGTTAACATTGTTTCAAAAAGATAAATGCAAATATATTCTACTTTAATCAGGACAAAGATCAGATGAACAGAACATGTCAGATAGCTTGATTTCCTTTTACAGCCACCTCCCTGCAAAGTTGCTATAGAGCAAAACTCCCAGATAAGGATTTGTAAGACAGTTGTGACATGTGCACACATTCTTGCTTAGTCTAGATTAAGATAAGATAAACATAACTACTTAGGCAGATTGATTTCCTTTACAGCTTCCTCCCAGCAAAGTTGTTAACAGACCAAAACAGACAAGAACCGTTACCCTCAGCAGTTATTAAAACTTCAGACCTGAACTTCTGGTATCCAGATATTCAAGATAAATCAGATGCTGTCAAAGGTCTGAATCAGCACGTACTCAATAACACATTAGATGTGTCTCAATAACCTCCTGGAGTGCATCCACAATGCATGGACCAGGCTTTACCTGTACCTTTGAACCAAAATACTAACCTCTATTTCCAACAATGTCCAAATTCGGGGTTAATTTAACAAGTGTGCAAAACAGACAATAAAAACTAACAAAAAGGAATGAAAACAAACAAATCATAGGTACAAGTGAACAGGGTATGAAATTTAACCCATAATCCATATGTAGTATGTACAAACTCTTCAGTCAACTAATATAATTAGTTAGAAATAGCACAGTTTTGGGTTCTTTCCAGTACATACATTGGACTTCCAACCTCTAGAGTGGAAAGCCATTCAATATAGGTCCATCATGGGCCAACATCAGCAAATAACATTAATGAAACAATAAATCCAACATAAAACAACAAAAAAAGGACAGTTTGCACAGGATCTAAGTACCTGAGGAGAGGGATAGATGGTGAAGCCAAGCTTAGATTTCTTCCCATAATCCACAGAGAGGCGTTCAAGCAACAAAGAACCCAGTCCAGACCCAGTGCCACCACCTACTGCATTGAATACCAGAAACCCTTGCAAACCAGTGCAATTGTCGGACAACTTCCTAACACGGTCAAGGCACAAGTCCACAATCTCCTTCCCAACTGCAACCCATGCAAAACAACAAAGCTCAGTTTACAAACCAAAGGGCACAAACTTTAGAAGGAAACCAGCAAAACCAAGAGAAAAACAGCTCACCAGTGTAATGCCCACGCGCAAAGTTATTAGCCGCGTCTTCCTTGCCGGAGATAAGCTGCTCCGGGTGGAAGAGCTGGCGGTAGGTGCCAGTGCGGACTTCATCGATGACAGTGGGCTCAAGATCAACAAAGATAGCCCTGGGAACATGCTTGCCAGCGCCAGTCTCGCTGAAGAAGGTGTTAAACGCATCATGTGCGACCCCCACCGTATTATCACTGCACACACCACCATAACCAACATCAAATCCCTCTTAAATCTCACGAATTCCCATTAATCCCCACAAAAAACACCACAAAAACACACTTTTCCTGCAAATTCCATCAAATCAACGCTACCAAAATCCACGAAATCAAGGAAAACAAAGAGAAACACAGATCTATGAAAAAAACAAAGACAAAAGAAACCCAAAACGAGTACCTAGGCATGATGCCATCGGGCTGGATGCCGTGCTCGAGGCAATACAACTCCCAGCATGCGTTGCCGACCTGGATCCCGGCCTGGCCGATGTGGATGCTGATGATCTCTCTCATCTCTCGTCGAAACCCTAACCCTAGAGACGAAGATCTCCGGTTTTTCTCGAGAGGAGCTGAGAAAAGATCGCGCGATTGTTCTCGTTTTCATAGCCACTGATTGGGCCCCACAGGTAAAGGCCCACGTATATGACTTTTACCATAATACCCTAACCCTAGAGGTTGTCTTTTGCGGGTTGTCGTGAGGGTAGTTTGGGCATTTCAGGTTGTTCCCGGGTTGGGATTTCACAAGGAACAGATGTGACAGATGGAGCGGTGAGCTGTTCCTCGCTGGCGTGAATCATATAAAGGTGGAGAGGTGGTTATCGGATTCGGGCTTCGAGGTCTCATCCAAACCCGATCCGTTATTTACTTATAATTATTATTATTAAGGATAAATTAAGACGTTTAAGGAAATTCAATTTTTTTAAAAAAATATAAAGTATAAAATATGTCGATCTACTTTATTTTGGGGAAGGGGTTTCTATAATTATTATATTCAATATTTTTTTAATAAGAATGCATAAATATTATACAATCAGATTTTAAAATATTAAAAATTGTTATTGCCAAGAAAGATATTTTCATACTTTTTTGAAAAAAAATATTAAACATGAAATTAGATAAAGAATTAAGAAATATATTTTTTGAGGATAAGAGCAAAAAAGATAAGTATCTCACCAACCAGATGATGAAATAAGAATTGGGCGAGCCCACATTTGATCCGGACCCGAGAGCAGCTTGGATGATGGCACCGGCTAACAAATGGGTCCAAACCCTGACAAGACCCGGACTAGGATTGGACATCCACCACTCCACATTTAATAATGAAATTATAATTATATTATCTTTGGTTGGTAAAGTGATGATGCTCTCAAACCATTGCTTTTATATTAAGTCTGTTTTTTTAGTAAAAATGAATTAGTGTCTTTATTATAGTTTTATTGTTTTTCTTAATGTTACTCTTATTTCAAATTAATAATAAGTGATTATTTGTTTTTATTTTTAATTTTCGTCAGTGTAAAATGGCCTCAACCTAAACTACCAAGTAGACCTTTTTATTGTGTATATTTTTATTATATTGAATTGGTGATGGTGAGATCTGCTCCTCTTAGGGATTATAATAGATCTAGATCAATGGATGTGAGAGGTTGATGAAGGTTGTAGTGTTTCGGTTGATTTTGAAGGAGAAATCAGTTGTGATAGATAGTTGTGATAGATGACTTCTCATATGGACTCCTTCATTTACGTATTAGTCTGCCTAAAACCGAACTTTTAAGGATCACGCCTTGTCGAGAAAATGAATTGTAGAGAGAATGGAGACAAGCGCTCGTGCTCCGAGGAGCCTCCAACGTTTAAGTCAAGGACTCCAAATGGAGAGAAGAGTAAATATGAGAAAGAGAGTGGGAGGGAGTAGAGAGGATTCCAAGAGATAGAGATGTTCAAGCTAACACTCATTCTTAGTGGAGTCAAGGTCTCTAGTTCTCAACTTACCTTCTTTGTAAGCCAATGACCTCCTTATATAGCTCAGAGACTATTGACCAGCTCGGAGACAACTGCTGTTAGTTGGGGATAGTTAGTTACAGAACTTTTAGTCGTATTTGGAATGTGATTATGATGATAGTTGATCTCTCATTTGGACGCTTGCGATCATGCCACGTGTCCTTACATATTAATGTTTTCAATATAAGTGAATTAGTGTCTTTATTAGAGTTGTTTTTACTTCTTAATAATAAAAATTTAAATTGATTATTTGTTTTTTATTTTAAATTTTTGTTTATGTGGAATGGCCGCAACCTAAATTATCAAGTAGACTTATTTATTGGGCATATTTTGATTATATTAAACTATTATTCTATATAAGATGGAGTATTTTGTCATTTAATTTTTATATATTTAAGTTATTGTGTTTTTTAATATTAACTTAATTCACAATTTTTCTGTTTTAATGATAATTATTAATAATTATTTTTTATTAAATTAAATTAATAATTAATAATTAATCATTTCAACGCAACGCAACGCGCTAAAAAACCCCAGGTATTCCCCCCTTCACTCCTAGCTGTGTTTCAATCTCCTCGCTTTGCTTTGCTCCCTTCTCTTCATGGCGGCATTGTTCGTGAATCCTTCATTTATCGTTTGTTTTTGCTTTATTGACTCGGTTCAATCTTCTGTCGCTTCGTCTCTCTGTGCTTCATCGTAGTTGGCATTGTTCGATGTGTTGAAATCCCAATGCCTTGGGTGGATCGAGCATCTTCAGCTCTGGAGGTATTTTGTGTGATTTTCCCCTTTTGAATGCTTGACCAAATTGAGATTTGGTTGTGATTCTTGGTGAAAGGTTGTAACTTTTTGTACATTTGATTATGGCTGATTTGTTCATTCTGGATGATGATTGTTCTTGAGAATTAACTTCATGTTTCGTGATATTAATGCTAATGCTATTGATGGTGTTGGTAGTTGGTATTTATAGTGGTATAAAGTTGCTTGTGAGAACAAATTCATTGCCTGATGGGATATAATATGAGAATCTGTTTCTTTGTGGTGATGATCTCAATCTTGTTTTTGATATTAGTGTTAAACACGAGAAGAGGGAGAAACATTTTTGCTTGACCACAATTTTGGAGATTTTGAGCTCACAAGAAGATATAGGGATGTGATATAATGCAAAATGTGCATCCTTTCTCAAAGTTCTTCTATACACCATGTCACATTTCATATCATGACAGATTAAAAGCTGCAGCTAGATAATTGCTAAGAAATGTGCACATCTACCAACTTTCACATGCAATTTTGGTTAACCCATTCCTTCTCGCCTGTGGATAAACCACATTCATTAGAACTTAAGATAGATGTTGGTCCATTGAGGACCCATACATGGACCACGGCCTTAGTTTGGCCGGGAACATTTATAGGGTGTGATGTGTACTTAGAGTGGCTAGCGCTTCCGTGGATAGTAGCGGACCGTCTCACCTGTGGCTTCTCCACATTTATCAAAAAAAGAAAAAAAGAAATGTGCACATTTTACATGCAGACACAATGATAAAGAGTACTTTTATTGTGATAGTCTGTGTGAAACCACTTGTACCTTTCCTCCCTAAGATCTTCTCCTTCCTCAAAGCCTTCTGATTGTTGCATTTCACGTGTCTGAATATAGAAAATATCGTGGTGAATCAACTGTTCTCTTGGGGTGGGCTAACCATGTGATTGAATATAAAAGGCCGGGGAGCATGCTTCCACTCTGTAATAAGAGCAAGAGTTTTAAGAAGGGGGTGAGGAAGGCCTGAGTGTGCCATCATCTTTAAGATTAGTCCCTTCAGTCTCATGATTCCTCCTTTCATTTCCTGACTAGCAAAAACAATAAGAGAATCATTGTTTGGTGGATAAGATGTATCCGCTTCTGTGCTTCATTTTTTTTTTTTTATTTTGAGCACAGCAGGGAGCTTTGTAGCACCGGGCTGCCCGCTTTGTAGCACCGGGCTGCCCTTTTTTGTAGCACAAGAGGGAGCATCTGAACCTATAAATTTATTTGACCGATTTGTGCTGGAAGTGCAATGCATGAATTATAATGTTATTCAGCATTCCAGAAATTGTTTATTCTTGTGTTCCCTAAACTTTGTTCATGACCATTGTTAATATAGTGCCTGGATGACACCTTAAATTTGATGTTCAGGTTCTGAAATCTAGAAATCAGTGATGCAGTTTCCCTCCTTCCATTTATGGTATGAATTTCATTAGGAATGAAAAGTTGACATCTTTGGTATTTTTCCAGCTGCTCAAAGCAGTTCATATTTCTTGTTGAACACAGTGTTGATGATGTGAGAGAACACGACTTCCTCAAGAACAAACTTCACTTGGACAGGTCACTATTCTTACCATCTCTTCCTTTATGCAATTTTACTTGTTTATTTCTGAACTTCCTTTTCATAACTAGTTCTGTGACTCATTTTTTATAGTTTAGTTATTGAACAAAATTCCTAGCTTTCTCGTTAGATCCAAAGCCTTCGTGGCCAACTGTCTGCTCTTGTTAGCTGGCTCACAAGTAGCTTTCAAATCGCACAGAAACAAAAAATTAAAAAAAAAGGAAAAGAAAAGAAAGGGAAGGATGAAGAGAAGTAGTAAAGCAGGTAGCTATCAGTTTCTCTCCTAAGGGTCACCACTATTTCATCTCCATACGTCTCCCCAGCGTTTCTAATCAAAGTGTTGAGCAGGTGGCATAAATTGACTGGCAATTTATCAAGTTGTTTGATGTCCCATTTCATTGTGCATCAGCTCAAAGTGAGTCTGATGGACTAGTGTCTTAAGCCTACCAGAGAATGCCAAACTTGGTGTAGAAACTGAGAGCTTAGAACTCTGAGTTGAATGAGTTCAGACTCCTTCAGGTCAGATTTGGATCATACACACACACACATGCATATACATGTTTTAAGTTTGTTATTTGTATAATCCCCTTTGAAATACTCAACCACATGTTAACCATTCAAACCTTGATCATTATAAACACCTCCACATATGTTTTGCTCGTCCAACTTTATCTCTAGACTAAATATTTCATTTGTGGAGATAGATTAGAACTTCATAAAGAAAGTAAAAGATAAAGAAGGTAGATATAGTCAGTTTTCCACAAAGGAAAAGGCTTGATTGATTTCTTGCATCCAAGGACTCCCAAATAGCATCTCTACTTTCCTTGTCACTTAGGAAAACTATAAAGTTTGGTTGGCCATAGACTTTTGGTTTATAAACTTGATTTTCTATTTCATCCTTTGTTGAAAACAGAGCTTAGATTCTATCATTTGAACAGTAGCTAAATTTTGAAGATGAAAAACTAGGGCGACAAATTCCTTAGGATTCTTGATGAAATTATCATATTTTCAGGATAAATACTTTTTTTTTTTTTTGAATGTGTGTGTGTATATATATATATATGAATGTTTGGAGTGCTATCTTTTGGATGTATTATCCTGTTTATTGTATAGAATGTCTTTCCTTCTCATGTAGCTCTATCACTGTGGCCAAATCATTCTCTTCTTATGCATATAAATCCATTTTTTTCCCATTTCTTTTGGATGTTTCTTAATTCTTGGCCACCTAAATTCTTCTCTGCTAAAATATCAGTGCAGAAATCAAGTCTTTGATGTGATTTCATTGAAGGAGATGGTGATTGAAAACACTCCAACAAATAGAGACTACAAACAACAATTTTCAATGAAAACAGGTATTTTTACTATCCACTAACAAAATAGAGTTATCTCTAATATAGCCTTCTTCCTTTTTCCAATTAGTTAAAAATTTCCTTCCATTTATGCCCCTTAAAAATTTCAGATTCTTACAGACATAACCCTTAGAGAAAAAAAAGGAAAAAACATAAAGGTCATCTACTCATCTTCCACAAGCTACTATGTGGACCACTAGACAGTCTGCATTGATTTTGATGCTTTAATTTCTCTATTTTTATATTGTAATCATCCTTGATTCCAACCAAGGAATGAAGCAACCGACACCCACTTTCTTTTTTCTTTTTCCTTTTTTCCCTCTTTTGGATTATGACATTCTAGTATAATACACTATGAAAGAAATGGTACAAACTATAAATTTAAGTAGTATTTCAATATGAACCATTTGGACACTTTACTTGTTACACTTGAGAAAAGTCTTATCTTATTGTTAAACAACAAAATAATAGATAAGGATAAGCTTAGAAAAAGAAAAATAAAAAAACACAGTAAAAAGTCACTAAGGGGGGGTGTCATGGAACCATTCTATTTGTCCATCAGCTAGAAAGGAGAACCCCACAATCAACCTCCTCTGCCCCCTGTTTTCCCTGAAATATCACACCTCCCACTCCATTAAATCCCATCACCTCTTTCATCTATTTTTCATCCAACATCTACAATGGAGAAGGCATCCATGGAGGTTGATCTTGATGACTGGGAGTTCCTCCCTGATGACCACCAGCACCACCACAAAGGTGTTATCTTCTCCAATGATTTCAACTTTGGTTCCAGAGGACTAGTAGATGTTAACTACTTCATCATCAGGCCTTCCCATCCTCCACTCCTCACACCCTCCAAAGATGAATGGAAACAAGCTGAGAGACAAGATCAAGATGGCAAAGATGACAAAGTGTTTAAAGACATAGAAGTTGTTCCTCAGGATGTTGTGTCTCAAGTCTTCTTCAAGAAGTGGAAGGAGAATGAGTTTGTGGACATGAAACTAGACTTAGAGGTAGACTTAGACTTGGACTCTCCCAAGTCCATCTCCAGAGGTTCCACTCCACTCATGGATGCTGGAGCTCTCTGCTTTGATGAAGAAGAGTGTGAAAAAGACTTGGATGAGAGTTTTCCAGTGAAGGCTGAGAACAAAGAGAAGTCTTGCAGGGATGACTTTGGGATCACTCTATGGAGGTGGAGGCTCACTGGAGTTGGTGCTCTCTGCTCCATTGGAGGGGCAGCAGCAACCATATGTATACTCTTATTGGGTGGCAGGCAAAGGCCACAACAGCATCACCAGTGCCAGAGGCTTCAATTTCAGATATATTCTGATGAACAAGTACTGTGTTAAACTAAGAATTAACTGTGAATTCTTTCAACCATGCAAGAAGAGTATGTTGAAACTTTGATTCTTTGTGTTTCAATGGTTGCAGAGGATTAAGCAAGTGGTGCAAAAAGCCTCAAGGCTGAACCAGGCACTGTCCACCATGAGAGGAGCTTCTTCTTCTCCTCCATTGATTGCCAGGTCTGCTCACATATCATTTGGTGGATACTATGATGCACTGTGATCAGTGCTCTATGTTCTAAATGAATTTGCATGTATTTGTATATTGTGTATGTACATTAATCACTACATCTTTATTGTGTATTAATTGTATTTAGAGAGCCCATAAGACCTGGGAAAGAGAATGGAAAAGAAATATGTAGCAAATGATTGAAGTGAGAAATGAGAATTCTTATGTATAAATTATTGATATATAAGGTAACAAAGAGCTGGTGGTGGTGTTGCAAATTTGCAATGCCTGCACGGCACTGTCTTGTGTTCCCTCCTTGTCAATTCTTGTGGAAATTATGTTCCCATGTTCTGTTTCAACCATTGCCATGCGTTAGCATGTTCTGTGTTTGCATAGTAACTTAGTAAGTAGATAAACACAAGTTTTTATCTTTTTTCGGTTTTAGTTATCATTAGTACTGTAAATGATCTGGCTTATCAGATTGGGTCCAACTCGAGCTCGGCAAGAGTTCGGTATCATGCGTCTTGAACATCTTCTTTGAGGATCACATGTTGGTGACGGTGGGCACCTTTGATTTCTTAGACGCCATTGTGTCTACTGGTGTTATCATCGAATTGATCAGGGATTTGACATCGCTTGCCTCTAACGATGGTTTAGAGCTTCACAAATTTTTGATCAAGGACTTTCAAGATTGATCTCTCCATGGACAGCGTCAACTACTGATGCAGAGATTTGTTTCTCCTAGGTATCAGAGCAATTTTGATTAACGGGTGAGAGAGGTCGGTAGAGGTTGAAGTGCTTCAGTTGATTTTTGGGGAGAGATTGATTGTGATTGATAACTTCTCTGGTCCGTTTCTTCAGCTTCACAGAATCAACACCTCCTCCAAAGATTGAACCTTATAGAGAGAAGGAACCACAGAGAAAGAAGATCTAAACGCTCGTGCTGGAAGCCTCTGATGCTCAAGTCAAAGATTAAAAAAGGAGAGAAGGTAGAGATCGGGAGAGATGGAGATTAGGGGCCTGTTTGGATTGGTTTCCAAAGAAAACGCTTAACTTATGAAAAAACGCTTTTTTAAATCGCTTTCTAATTAAATTTGCTTTTTAAGCACCTCATGTGGTGTTTCTAAAAAAGGCGTGTTTGAAACTTTTTTATTGCTACGCTTTTAAAAAGCTAATCCAAACAAAATTTTTTGAGCTCAGAAGCGCTTAACTTATAAAAAAGCGCTTCTAGCCTAAAAAAAAGCCAATCCAAACAGGCCCTAGAGAGGATTCCGAGACTCCAACTAAGAGTTTAAGGCCTTGTTTGGATGGGCTTTACCCCAAAGCTTAGAGTAAGTTAAAGCTTACGGGGCAAAATAATCTTTGGATTAGAACTTCTTGAGGAAAGAAGGCTGTAAAATTTGAAAACAACTTTCGAAGTTTAGTGATTTGTAGGCTTTTGAAAAATGTAATAGTTTTTAAAATGTCAATTACTAAAATACCCCTCTCAAACATTTTCAAAGCTATATCAATTATCAAAACACCCTTTATTATTATTATAATTATTTATTTCTATTTGTTATTATTATTATAAAACTACTTCTGCATTAACATATCTAAACACAAAAAATAACATAAGTCTTAACTTACTGGGAAGACTTTTTGAGAAGTCCTTCTATCAAACTTAAAAAAAGCACTTTTTTTCAAAAGCCAATCCAAACAAGCCCTAAGTTACTTTCTTCGTGAGCCGAGAACCTCCTTTGATAGTTGGACTCTCTCAAAAGACTGGAGTATCTTTATAGAGAAGATCAGGGGCAAGTTAGAGGACTTGGAAGGGGAAGCTATTGTCACTAGGGGGATGACTCACACTTTTGAACTCAGTTATCTTCACAATACCAATTCACTGGATGTCGGCCTACCGCCTCCCGGAATGGGTGATCCAAAAAATCGATGGTATCAGGAAGGAGTTCCTATAGAAGGAAGTGGACAAAGAAATAAGAAGCTACCATCTTGTCAACTGGGACAGATTATGCAGGCCCAAAGAAAACGGAGGTTGGGGAATCCTGAACCTCTGAACATTTAATGGGGCCCTGCTGGGAAAATGGTGGTGGAGGATCCTTACGGGTAGTGCAGAAATCTGCCAGAAGATCTTTCAAGAAGCCTACTCTAGAAGAGGATACATCGACCCCCACGAGCCGACAACGGGCAAAGCATCCCCATTTTGGAAAGGCATTTGTAGGGAATCCCCGCCAACAATAGCGACTATGTGGGTCAAACCGGGGACAGGCGAAACTACCAACCTATGGATGGAAAATTGTGGGAGGGACTCTCGCTATGCAATATCTTCCCGAGGCTATATGAACTATCAATCAAACAACATTTTACCATCCATGAAGCATGAATCAAACTACAAAGGGGCATATGCTACTCCTATAGCTGGGGTAACTCAATAACAAGGAACAAGAGGGCTTTGACCTGATTAAGCATGCAATCTTGAACCTTAATCCAACCCCCTCCGTGATTGATACAAGAGAGTGAAAACTTACACCTAACAAAACATTCAAGGTGAAATCCCTGTATCATTTCAGAGTGGACGATGGGTAGGATTCAGAGTGATCTAAAGAACCGGTTTTGGAAACAACCTTGCCCCCTTAAGGTCAAATTATTCGCATGGTTGGCAAAAGAAGAACGGATCCTCACACTCGATAACTTACATAAACGGAACTGGAGGGGGGAACGTACAAGATGCTACATGTGTGAGACAAAAGATGAATTTGTAACACATATGCTGACCTCATATCCCTTTGTAGTGCAAATTTGGAACCATTTCGGGAGGATGTTTGGTCTATGAACAAGTGGATTCGAAACACATGCTCTTTGGGGAACTAGGGATGCCTTCTCTAGGGTGGACAATATCCTACGAGGAGGCTGGGATTTGGCTGTGATGGCAATCATCTGGAGTATTTGGGGTGAAAGGAATAGACGATAACAAACAACGCGTTTGTTTAAGAATTATTTGTGATATTACTTTCCTCCTTATCTCTTGGTTGGATGTAGCCCCTTCGGCAAAGCGGCTCAAGCTAGAAACGACAGGAAACCTGGTGAAGCGCAGTCTTGAATTCACCTTGGATACGGAGGGTGGCGATGTGTTCGAGGACGATCCACCACCAACCCAGGGCATGATACAAGCAGGCATGATGGGGTAGGTCAAGGAGGCAAGATGATGCAACATCTCAGACATGTGAGAGTACTAATAGATGTATTTTATTTCTCGCTGCATGAGCAATGTAATGAACTCATTTTAAATTAAGTTATAAATAAATTATGGTTTATCCACTTTATAAAAAAAAAGAGATAGTTGGACTCTCATATCGGTGCTCACGATCATATCACGTGTCTTCATATATAAGACCATATTAACCCTGCCGCATTTAATGACCATGCCACATTTAATGACCATATTAAAAGTAGAAACAACCACAAAGCTATACTTAAAAACCCACATCAATGCTTCTTAAGCTACACATATAACATATTCACATATTCCCTCCTTAGTCTTGTACCTTCTCTTCATCTCAACCCATCAATGGCTAAACAAGCTCTGTTTCCTCTCATTCTCTCTCTTCTTCTTTCTCTTCTGCTGATCTCCTCTGGTACTCTTCTTCTTCTTCTTTTCTTTATCTTTATATACATTCATTTGAACTAACATTCACTCTTTCTTTTCATCTCTTAGGAACTCTGGTGAACTCCATAGCACAGGTAGCCTAATTGATTGTATCTCATCTTCTTTTAAGCTTTTGAAGAAGAATCTAATACCATTCTCTCTTTCTTTTTATGTTTTTATTTGTCTTGAATCATTTGAAGAAAACACGGTGTGTGGCTAGACCTTCAGTTAGTGATAAATTGCTGCAGACAAATCTTGAGTTTGCTTGTTCTGCAGTGAACTGTAGTGTTTTGTCAAAAGGTTGTCCATGCTTCATCCCTGAATTGCTAAGTTCTCATGCTTCTGTGGCCATGAATCTCTACTTTGATTTCCATGGGAGGAATCATTGGAACTGTGATTTCAATGGCACTGGCCTCCTTTCTGTCTCTGATCCAAGTGAGTTATCAGTTATCATCATTTACAAACAGTTTGATTGTGATTGTAACTCATTTTCTTGTAAATTCTTGCAGGTGTTGGTGGATGTGTCTATCCTTGATGGAATATGGTTAATTGTCTTGTTGCCTTTTGTTTGAATTTGTAAGTTCATAAAAAGGAGTGGGGTTTGTTGTTTGAATGAAAAATTTATGGAATTTAATACTCTGTTGATTCTTTTTTATATCTATTTCCATTTGGAAGAAGAACAAGTTAAGCATGAAAACTTAAAGAGAGAGAGAGAAAGATGAACATTAATCTCAACAATGGAGGTTGCCATGAAAACAAACACCATGACCAGGAGAAAAGAGGAGGGAGTGAAATAAATTAAGCTCTTCAAGGTTTCTTGGAAGCCATGAATTTAATTGTTTCATGGGATGCATGTTCTTGCCAAGATGTTTCTTTGTCTATTTGTCACTGCTTTTGAAGCTTTTCTTCTGTCTTTTATTATTATTTATTTATTTATTTGTATATATGTTTATCATTCTAATTTAAAGAGAGGTTAACAAAAAAACTAGGGATTAGATGTCGAGGGGAAAAAAAATAAAAAACTCTCTCATTTTAGGATTTTTTATTTTTTTCAAGTGGTCTGACTCTTCTCTATGACCCGCATGCATACGGTAGGTTTATTGCACCCAGTTGTTTTTTTTTTTTTTTTTTTTTTGTTAAAAGATAGATAAACTATAATTTTTTTTTTTTGACAAAGGCGATAAGCTGCCTACCTCACAAGCGATGGGCACGCGACTTAACGACGCGTCTACACACCTTGGCAAAGAGGGAGGGCTCGATCCGCGGACCCGCCATTATTAATATCATAGGCCAACTTCTTAACATAAGTGAACTCAGCACTGTGAGACCAAGTGGTCGTTGGTCTAGATAAAGTACATTTTATTCATAAAAAAATTATAGATTGTTACAAGGTCTAATACAAAACACACATGTAGGTATAAGTCAACATATAACAAAATTATAACTACACTTTGTTTTTTCTGGCTTACTGTGTATTATTGGAGTGTTCTCTTCAAAGGCTTCACGCCCTTATCCCCCATTCCTATGTTGTGGCCTCTCGCTTGACTTCCAAGCTCTATTCGACCAAGTTTTCATGAGTTTTGAGTCTCATGCATTTTCTGTTGAAGATTTATTCTAAATTTGGAAATCTGCTTGATTGATTGGGAATCGCCTTGATTGGAGATCTACTTAATTGGAGATTTACTTGATTTGAAATATTGCTTAATTTGGAGATTGTATAGTTCCCTATAAGTTACAATGTAATTCTCTGAGATAATGAATGAATGAAAATATATCTTCAGCTATGTTCTTTTTTCCAATTCTTTTGTCTCTTCCATCATCTTTGTTTGTAGTTGTTTCTTTGTTACAACTTCCTATGCAACTTTAAACATGGTATCAGAGACTATGGTGAATTCAAAGGGGGTAAGTCGAGCAACTCGGTGGGGAATCAAGTTTTGCAGCTCCAAGTACCATGGTATTTAGCACCTACCCAACTCAAGATCGGAAGGATGCGACAACGAGGCTTCCATCCAAAGCGCACTAATAGCGCCGCTTAAATCTTCATATATATGTACCCATTGCCATCACACCGACATACCAAAGATCGATGCTTGACACGGTAGGCTATCCAGATTGGTGGGATCATAGCCGTCGCGACTCGAAGAAGAAGAAATTTGGAGCTGCGGCGGTTGTTGCAAGCAGAGATGTTGCAACACATACTGCAACACATACCTCAACACCGGTAACACCTACAAATAACGGTGGTAAGGCTTTCAATATTTCCTCACCGCTTATTTCTAGTAGTACATGGATAATTGATTAGGTGCTACCGATCGTATACGACATTTGATTCTAGACAAGTCAACCCTCTCAAACCCTCCTCACAACAATTTGTTTCCACCGCCAATGGTAATACTATCCCAGCTTATTGGGAAGGATCCTTGACCCTCGCTAATACTTTGCATCTTGATTACATTTTGGTTGTCCCATCTTTAGAATATAACTTGTTATCGGTTTCTCAAATAACCAAAGCCTTATCTTGTGTTGTTATTTTTGGCACGATCATTTGTGTTTTCAAGGACATCAAAACACAAAGAGACGATTGGTTGTGGTATTAGACGAGGGCAAAATTTGTACTACTTGGATGTGGAGTCCTAACCTCAAACAAGTTACAACAAGTCCTCAAAGTGAGTGGATCCGAGGGGAGAAGAAGATGTCACGAAATGCAGTTTGTGGCATAGACGCCTTGGACATGCTTCCTTTGGCTATCTACGGAAGTTGTTTCCTAGTTTATTTGCACAGAGTGGATAATTCAAGTTTCCATTGTGATATATGTGAAATGGCGAAGAGTCATCGAACTTCATTTCCACTTGAGTTCAACATTGAGTCCACATCCATTTATGGTGATACATTCTGATGTATGGGGGCCATCTAAAGTCTCAACGTTGGGAGGAGCTCGGTGGTTTGTCACCTTTATCGATGATTGTACGAGGATGACTTGGTTATATTTAATGCAATCCAAGGGAGAAGTGAACTCATTATTTCAAAGATTTCATAAAATGATTGAAACTCAGTACCATTCACAAGTCAAAATCCTTCGGAGCGATAATGGAGGAGAGTATACAAGTTTTGAACTTCAGAGTTTCTTGCAAGTTCATGGTACTCTCCATCAAACTACTTGTTCCAATACACCACAGCAAAATGGAGTTCGTGAGCCGGAAAAATCACATTTGTTGGAAGTTATTCGTTTGCTCCTTAATCGCACCAGGTATGCCATTATCCTATTGGGGAGAAGCTTTACATTCTCAAGCAAAGATATTTGATCAATAGAGTTCCCTCTAGCTCTATTGGCTTTGGACACCGCAACAAGCTCTTTGGGATGTTGTGGGTGCAACTAAGCGCCCCAAATTTGCCTCCTCGTGTCTTTTGGTTGTGTCGCTTTTGTGCATCTCTATACACATCAACGCAACAAGTTAGCTCCTCGAGCGTTGCGATGTGTTTTTGTTGGATATGCTCTACACCAAAAGGGTTACCGATGTTATCATCCTCCAACTCGACGCATGTTTGTCACAGTAGATGTGGTTTTCTATGAAAATGAAATGTATTTCTCATCCGAAATCAACTTCGGGGAGCACCAGAAGGGAATTCAGGAAATTCAGACTCTAGCTTATGAAGACTTCAAACTACAGATCTCTGAAGAAACTACAACAGATGTTGCAAGAGAAGTTGCAACAGAAATCGCGACACACCGTATTCACCAAGCGAAGCTGTAAATCGCAAATGTAAGATGTTGCAATAGAAGTTACAACGATTAATCGCAACATCCGAACCTCGCAAGTGAAGATTACATCGGCTACGTATGAGAACATATTCTTTGAATTGGATTTGAATAGTGATGAATGGCCAGAAACTGAAAGAGTAACTGAGCCCCTCGTCAATATACCACACCAATCGTCTACTGAAGATGTTCCTGATAGAGTGTCTCAACCACCAATAAAAGAACTTCCACAACGCCAAACTAGAGGTATTCCTAAACCCACCTATGAACCTGACCTCTCTAGTAAAGTTAAATATCCTATGAGTCATTTCGTGTCCTACCAAAATTTGTCTGAATCAAATAGATCATATGTAAATCAATTATCTACTGTAGCTATTCCTAACAGTGTGCAGGAGGCCTTAACTGACCCAAGATGGAAAGCTGCTATGAATGAAGAGATGAATGCCTTGCAAAAACAACAAACTTGGGAACTTGTTGATTGTCCACCAGGGAAGAAGCCAGTGGGATGTTGATGGATCTATACTGTGAAATACAAGGCATATGGCACAATTGAACGCTACAAAGCAAGACTTGTAGCGAAAAGGTACACCCAAACTTATGGGATTGACTATACTGAAATGTTTGCACCTGTAGCTAAAATCAACACTGGTCGAGTGTTGTTATCTTTAGCTGCAAACCTAGATTGGCCATTGCAACAATTTGATGTGAAGAATGCCTTTTTACATGGAGAATTATCTGAAGAAGTTTATATGGATCTCCCACCAAATTGCAAGATACCAGCACAACATCATAAAAAGGTGTTCAAATTGAAGAAATCATTGTACGGGTTGAAACAGTCCCCGAGAGCATGGTTTGAAAGGTTTACAAAAGCCATGAAAGACTTTGGCTATCATCAAAGCAATTCGGATCATACATTGTTTCTAAAAAGGAAAAAGGTAAGATCACTACACCCATTATATATGTAGATGACATGGTCGTCACAGGGAATGATCCAGAAGAAAGAAAGGCATTACAAGGATATTTATCCAGAGAATTTGAAATGAAGGACCTTGGTCCCTTGAAGTATTTCCTTGGAATTGAAGTGTCAAGATCCAAGAAAGGGATATTTCTGTCACAAAGAAAGTATACCTTAGACACGCTATATGAAGCTGGCATGTCAAAGATGTCAACCAAATTGATACACTGTGGAAGAAGGCTTGAAGTTATGCATTGAGCCATTTCAAGTTCCAACGGATAAAGGGAGATATCAAAGGCTTGTAGGAAGATCGATGTACTTGGCACACGCAAGACCGGATCTTGCTTATGCATCGAGTATTGTCACCAATTCATGCACAATCACGGAGAGCAACATTTGAATGCTGATTATCGCGCATCTTGAGGTATTTAAAATCTGCACTTTGGAAAAGGAGTTTTGTTGACTAAAATGTAGGCATTGCGGAGAAAGTTACAACATCAATGCATGATGCGGCATTCATGCATATCTGCATATCTGAGACGCATTATGGATCACAAGATGATAGGCGCTCAACTTCCGGTTATTTTACATTTGTTGGTGGCAATCTTGTTACATGGAGAAGCAAGAAACAAAATGTTTGTTGCTTTCGTTCAAGTCGCGTAAGCGAATTGAGAGGTATGGCACTTGCACTTTGTGAAACACTATGGTTGAAACTTCTTTTGGAGGATTTGGGATACTCATCTAGATTAACCAATTAAATTGTATTGTGATAATAAAGCTCAAGATGTGATATTCACAACCCGGTCCAACATGATGCGTGACAAAGCATGTGGAGGTGGA
Organism: Dioscorea zingiberensis; assembly: GCA_026586065.1. Classification (NCBI taxonomy): domain Eukaryota; kingdom Viridiplantae; phylum Streptophyta; class Magnoliopsida; order Dioscoreales; family Dioscoreaceae; genus Dioscorea; species Dioscorea zingiberensis. The sequence continues at coordinate 115,797 of JAGGNH010000070.1, read as the reverse complement.
TGTGATTTTTCATTAAGGAGAAGCTTGATGATGGTATGTTGGAATTGCCTAAAATCGGATCGTGAGGACCGGTTAGGTGATCTTCTTACTAAAGTCATCTCAAATCGAAGGTTCTCAAAATTAGTGGACAAGTTGGGCATGTATGATATCTATGCACCAACTTGAGGGAGTGTTGAAGATTTATTCTAAATTTGGAAATCTAGCTTGATTGATTGGGAATCGCTTGATTGGAGATCTACTTAATTGGAGATTTACTTGATTTGAAATATTGCTTAATTTGGAGATTGTATAGTTCCCTATAGGATTCTACAATGTAATTTCGAGATAATGAATGAATGAAAATATATCTTCAAATATTCTTTTTCCAATTCTTTTGTCTCTTCCATCATCTTTGTTTGTAGTTGTTTCTTTGTTACAACTTCCTATGCAACTTTAAACATTTTCGTGTGAGCTGCATCAAATTAAAATGATACAAAAAAATTAATATTAGTTAAAAAAAATACGATGTTTGCCTTCAAAACATTTTCTGTTCATCTTGGTCTATAAGCTTTATGTTTTCATTGTTACTTAAATAAATCGATTATAAATATGAAAATGGAAATAAAATGGTGTGCCAAAAATATTTAAAAAAATTTTGTGCTAGAAAGTAGATAGGATTGGCAGTTGGCAACCAACTTTCAACTTTTTTCTACCTAATCATATTTGACAAAGTTAGGCACAAAAATTACTATTGGTGTTGGCTCAAATGATTTCAACAACATGAGTAGAGTTTCCTTTTAATACAAGCCAAAAATTCACATCATAATTTTTAAAAACCATAATTTGTATATTTATGAACAAATTTTTACCACATGATCAAAATCAATTTTTTTTTTTGAAATATTTTATCATAGTATTTTTGTAACTCTTAACCTATTGATATTGAGTCTCTTGTATAGGATATTTATTTATTTATTTATTTTTTTGTTAAACAAGGGAGATAAACCTCATTCTAAGCCCAGGTGGGATGGAGCGGAGATAGGACTATCATAGGGCCTGGCCTATTGGGCCTAGCCTCTCATGCTAACGGCCTGTGACTACCTCTCAGCGCCCAACTTTCACTCCATCACACAGGATTCGAACCATTGTTCTCTTCCCATATGCAGAGGACCCTTGCCGCTCGATTTATTGGTCTTTGGCAGTATAGGGTATTATTGATTTGAGAAAGATCTTGGGTTTAATATCCTACGACCGTAAGGTGAGGGCATGTGTGTCTGTTCCCGAGTTGATGATTGACGCGTTTGTTAAAAAAAAAAAATCAATGACTTTTTTTTTATCAATGTAACTCGGACTAACGGATCTAAGTTGGGCTCAAATTGGATCCGTTTCAGAATGTGATTTATTATTATTATTATTTTGTATTTTTAATCAACCCAACCCCTATTTTTCAGGGCACGTAGTCACGTGACACGGATATCGATGGGGATCCAGTCACCGCCCCGTACGCTGACCCATAACGCAATTCCATACGGAGAGAAAGAAACCCGTTTTAATCTCAAGACATCCATCATCCACCGTCCATTTAGAATCCTACGGCTCACATCCAATCAAAACCCCCGTTATATAAAAACCAAGAGGTTTTTCTTTCTCCGTTGGAGAAGAAGACCACAAGAGAGGCTCTGAAGAAGAGAAGAGAAGAGAACAAAAAAAGGGGGAAAAAATCCCATTTTTATTCCATTTTCTCTTGAATCTCATCCTCGTTTCTCCATTTCTCCACTGAAAATCGCATCTTTTTCAATCCATTTGTTCGTCTGCTTCCATTGAGATCTCTCACACTTTATTTGGATTCAGCGAAGGAGGTAGGGTTTCAGGTAAACGCTGTGATTTTTTCATGCATTTCACGGATTGGAATTGGAATCCAAGGTTTTTGATGGAGTTTTGATCTTGTAGGGTTTGCGGATGGAGAAGGAGATGAAGAGCAGCCAGAGGCCGCCGCGAATAGCGCCGGAGCCGGACTTTCCCTTGCAGTGGGGGAGCCGGAAGCGCCTCCGTTGCGTCAGAGTGCGAGACGAGACTACGCCAGAGAGATCCGATGGACGGCGGCGTGCCACCTCCCGCATCAACCGCCGCATCGTCGACAAGGACCTCTCTTTCCCTCCCCTGCTCCCCATCCCTCTCCATCAAAGGTATGCACATCTTGGGTTCATCAAAAGGGGCAAAGTTTAGGGTTAGGGTTTGGATTAACTGGCGGTGATCTCCGAGCAGGTTGCCGGAGTCGGCGGGAAGTGATAGCCGGAAGTCGAGGTCGGCGTCACTGTCGCCGGAGAAGGAGGACCGGTTCTACACGACCAGAGGGTCTCTGGCGGCGTGCGAGGAGAACGGGCATGGGATTGGGGTTGAGGAGAGAGGAACTGGCGCCACGGCCGCCATGCCGAGGTTCTTTGTTTCTCTCTCGAACAAAGAGAAGGAGGAGGACTTCATGGCGATGAAGGGTTGCAAGCTTCCTCAGAGACCTCGGAAGAGATCCAAACTCATCCAAAAATGTCTTCTTGTGAGTTTTTTCCTGAAATTTTTGTGGAAAAACAGAGGAAAAATGAGTGTTTTTTTCTTCAAAAATTTGATTTTCCATTGATGGTTTATATGAAGCTTGTGAGTCCTGGGGCTTGGCTTTCAGAGTTGTCTCATGAGAGATATGAAGTGAGAGAGAAGAAGAGCTCAAGAAAGGTACCATTTCTCTTGATTTTAATCTCTTTTTCTTGTGAAATTTTGACCAAAGTTTTGATTTTGATTTTGATTTTTGATTTTTTGTTTTTCATTTGCAGAGGAGAAGAGGATTGAAAGCTATGTGTTTGGAGACTGATTCGGAGTGATTTTGAAGTGTAGAAACCTCTGATAAGAGTTTTTGTTGTTTTTTTAATTTTTTTAATTTTTAGATTTTTATATCATTATTTACTTGGGAAAATGAAATTTTGCATTTGATACTGCTGTGTTCAGTGTTTGCTTGAATGTTGGGAGATATTGGAGGAAAAACATGGGCCATTGAATTTGTGTTTTTCATGTATTGTTTATTTATTTATTTTTTCTTTGTTTAGGAAGTAAAAAGTAAAAGAGGAAAAATCTTTTCTTCAATAATTTTACAATTTTTTCTCATTCGAACAAATTTTCCTTTTTAATATAAAATTTTGTGATTTTTATTAATTTAAAAATCTTAAAAATTTCCATAGTGAGTGAAAATAATACTCATCATATATTTAAATAAAAAATAAAAAAAATCTCTGTCCTTCCATTCTTGTGTAATAGATAAAAGTGCTATAATACCAGACAATACACCAACATTGGTTGATATTAAAAGATATTTGAGATTACTACCAAAGAAAAAGAAAGGATATTTAAGTTATTATACAATTAATATTTTCTTTAAATTTAATTAATTTGAATCAAGTAATATATTTGACGCAATAACCTCGAAGGTGGACGTGCCGGAGTGGTTATCGGGCATGACTAGAAATCATGTGGGCTCTGCCCGCGCAGGTTCGAATCCTGCCGTCCACGCCTTTTATCCTTTTTTTTTTTAAAAAATAAAAATATTATAACTAAAATTTAATTCTAATAACTTAAAAACTTTCCACATTGATATTTTTCATAATTAATATATAATTGATAAAACCATATATATCTACAAAACTCAATCATGACCGTTGATCCCTTTCCAAATAAACCAATCATTACCGTTCATTAGTTGCGTCAAGATCAAGTCACTGGATAAATGAAACAGAGAGGAGAGAGAGAGAGAGAGAGAAGCGGGAGCGTTGAGCGATGAAGACTTGGTTCCATACGCCATCATCAATCCACTCGTCTTCTCCACTCCTCTCTCGCCTTCTTATTAATGGCTTCTCTTCAGCTCTACCCCTCTCTCGCACCCTCCATTTCTCCCCCGTCGTCATGGCTTCAACTACTTCCCAGTCTTCGCAGGTGAGACTGTGAGAGTCTATATCTTCAATCTCTTTTTTAATTTTTTTGGGATTTGATTTTGTGAGTTTCTACTGCAGACCCTGGAGTCTGGGGACGTCAGTGGAGGTTCAGATGTTTACCAGCTGATTCATGCTCATCAGGTGAAGGTTCTGCGCTTGTTTCTTTGTGGCGTTTAGTTCTTGTTTTGTTGAATTCTTGTTGTTTTAGGGTTTGCTAAGATGCTTGAAAGGAGGGTTTTTGGTGAAAGTTTGAATTTTTGGATGTGTGAACTTGGTTTTGCTTTTATAACAGGCTGCTGCTGCTCGGCTCTCGCCGATTGAAGAGGCGCGGACATTGCTTAATTATAGTTTCCGGGGCGTGCTTTCTACTTTTTCTAAGGTTTCACATTCTTCTTTCTACTTTTTCTAAGGTTTCACATTCTTCTTGGTTGTGGATTGGATGAATGATGTGTCAATATGCTTTTTCTTTTTCTTTTTCTTTTTGGTGGTTTATACCTGGTCACTTTTGCTTTCTTGACATGTATCTGCAACTTGATACTGTTATCAATTAAGTAAATTTGTTATTTAGCATATGTCTGATTTATCCAAAATGATGCCACATCCAAAAAATAGAACCGTGTCCGTATTTTCTTTTCATTTTTTAATCTTGTCTATTTGTTGTTTTTTTTTATTACATGTATTATCATGTTGGGTCCTGTAGGAGGCAATACTATATTTTGCTTAAATTTGGGTGGTTTGACTTATTTTGGATGCAAATTGAGATGTTTTGGGGAGTCACTATGATCAGGCTTCATATTTTTTGTTTGTCCTGGATGTTCTTGACAGTCGGACAAGTAGAATCTTGTGTAGGACATTAGTTTGAAGACTTTATTATGAGAAAAGGAGACACTATTGGAAACTGCTTTCTCAGTAGGACATTAGATTAAGAATTTTATTTCCAATAAGTAGTTTCAAATTTGTCAGTGCCAAGGAGGACATTGGCTTGTGTGACTTATTTTTTAATTTTTCAGGATCATGAGGGTTATCCATCTGGATCAATGGTGGATTTTGCATGTGATGATGATGGCTCCCCAATATTGGCAGTCAGTAGTTTAGCTGTTCATTCAAAGGTCTGATTGTTACTTGTTCATATGATGTATCTTCTTTGATGTATCACTTGTATTCATGATTCTTTTATCCAGGTTATATCATTAGATTCTTTGGATGTGATTTCCATGATCTTTTATCTGAACGGTGGAATCTAATATATAACCCTCTGGCATATGCAGAATCTGTTGGGTAATCCTAAATGCTCATTGCTTGTCACAAAAGATCCCCAAGACCGGACTGATGTTGTCATTACCCTTCATGGGGATGCAATTTCTGTATGTTATTCTCAGTCTCTTCTTCTTGAAGTCTTTTTAAAACGCATGTTACTTACATGATCTAGATAGCTGCAGGAATTAGGTTTGGATGCCTAATATGCTAAGAACATTGATTTTGATGATCTAGCAGCATTATTTTGATATTTGCATTGTAGAGTTATTTTTGTTCTTCTGTGTATATTGGCAATTTTGACTGTTGCAGTATTGAGATGGCATTGCCCTTATTGATTCATTGCTTTCCTTGCATAAATACCTTAGGCATTTTCAGGACAAAAATATCCCTTGAAAAGTTTGAAATTTTACTCATGCCATAGTTCTGATTATCTATTGATTTGTAAAGATTCTGTGGGAACTTTAACATCTTTTACTTTGACTTCAGAAATCCTTGAATTTATAATAGAAAACCTTGAGAAGACGAACAATAACATATTTTGAAATAGATAGTAGTAAACTAGGTTTCCATTTGGTGGTTCCTCTTTGTGGTAGTTAATTCAGTTTCTTTACTTCACCTCTCCCAATGCATTGTAAATTCAATCCCAACATCTTTACTGCAATAATATGTATTTTACATGAAAAACATTCATTTTTGCTTGTCATGTATGATAATGTTTAATTTATGTCTTGCATACCTTGGTGTTTTCATTTCTATGAGTTTGAGAGAAGTATATTTATCTCTATTTCTTATCATAGCTTGATCTTCAGCATGATGTGCTCTTCTTATTTCTACTTCTGGTCTAATGCCTACTAAAAAGAACGTCCTCTTTAGGTCTCCGAGAAAGATAGAGAAGCTGTAAGATCTGCATATTTAAGAAAGCTCCCTGATGCTTTCTGGGTGATTTCTCGACTACTGTTTCCTTGTTCATTTTTGCAATTTGGATTTCTTAGTTTTTTTTTTGTGTGTGATTTTCTAAAATAAGGCTTTTCATATCATAGGTGGATTTTGGTGATTTTCGCTTCCTCCAGATCAAACCTAAATTTGTGCGATATGTAACTGGAGTCGCAACAGCTTTATTAGGATCAGGAGGTATGTGGTCACTTTTTTTTAATGTCTTTAAGAGTTCCATTACTCTTGGTCGAAGGCTCTCATCTACACTATGGTTTAAACTCATGCTTCTTTTCTTTTTTTCTTTCTAAAGCGACACGTTTATGAAAATTGATGTTTAATCAATTTAGGGTAAGATTAGATGTATAATGAAGGTGGTTTAAATGGGATTGGATCTTAGATTTTTGATTTGTTTTGATAATTTAACAATTAAAAACTCTAAGAATTAACAACAACAACAACCAAGCCTTATTTCCATACTGGATGGGGTCGGCTATATGAATTCTTTGTCTCCATATCTCTCCGTCAAAATCAAGATCTGACTCAATATCTAATATCTTTTTCTCTCCATGTAATCTTAGGCCTACTTCTATCCTTTTTTTTTACCTTCTATTACTAAACTATCACATTTTCAAACTGAGACATCTGGGGGTCTACGACGCACGTGTCCAAGCCCATCTTAAACGCCTCTTCTCTGTGGAAATACGTATCTTCCGTCCGGAGCATGCTTCATTTCTAATCTTGTCCAGTCTTGTATGACCACTCATCCACCTTAACATCCTCATTTTTGCCCACAAATATGTTGAACTTTAGTTCCTAACTCTCGCTCTCGTATAGCATGACTGGTCTAAGTGTTGTTCTATAGAACTTTCCATTCACTTTATGGCATTAACCTAAGTCTAAACCACAATCATTTAAGAGGAATTGGAGACTTCCCAAGAGAATAGCATTTGATTGTTTTGTTAGTTCTTAGAGTAACAAAACAATCAAATCCTATTCTCTTGTGAGGTCTCCAATTCCTCTTAAATGATTGCAGTTTAGATTTAGGTTACCGACTTACCATTGTAAAAGTTTTTGTGGAAACTAGGATAGGGTGTGGATGTTTTTATCCAACTTTTACTTTGCCAATTTTCCCTATATTTGGTGATGTGGAACTTATTTCATGATTTTTTCTTATAATGTTGCTGTCACTAGAATTTGGTGCTGAAGAGTTTAAAGCTGCAAAAGTTGATCCAATATTTCAGTTTTCAGCCGCTATCACGGTGACCACAGCACCTGAATAATGTTCCTTCTACTAATGAGCAATTTTGTTAATTTTTAACTTGCTGGTTTTCTCTTAGTCCCACATGAATAAGGACCATGAAGAAGATACAAAAGCAATAGTCCAATACTCAACCTCGGTGAAGGTAAATTTCTGTATTAGTTAATTTTTTTGGTAAATATGTACTGTTAGCCATAAATCTCATCTTGAATTTAAATGTGTTTTGTGTTGACTTTTATACCTTAATAAAATAATATTTTCAGGTGGATTCTGCTTTTATGCTGGACGTGGATAGCCTTGGCTTCAATGTTAAGGTAGTTTTGATTCTTGTTTCATTTCTTCTGACTTTTACTAACATATAAATTCTCCCATAGTTGTGTACAATGAAAAATGTTACCATGGTTGTTTTCTATTTTAGTATGGGATTGAGGCTTAGTTGTTGTTGTTGTTGGTTGTTTTCTATTTTAACACGTAGAATGAGTTTTTTTTAACTTTTGAGAGTCTTAAAGACATAAGGCACTTCTGCATTTAGTCAGGCTACTCATTTATTAGCAAAATCTCCAAAACCAAATTTTATTCATCTTTCAAACTTAATATCTGATAAACTTGTAATCATAATGTGTAGTAAACAACATATGCCCATTGTTTTAAGTATGTTTTTGTGATTACTTTATCAGGAAAAAAATTGTGCAAAAGCAATTGTTGTTAACTATGCATCAAAATAGCTAGCTATGCTCAGCACCATTTCTATATTGACAAGTCGGTATGTGTAAGTCATGACGATGGGTAAATTTCATTGCTGGATACTTGTGCTGAGATGTTAATTGGGCATATGTTAAGTTCTACTTTTTTAATGGATTTGACGTTCTGAGTTATTCTACACGGTGCCTAGTTGAAAAGGTCTTCTACTTTGGCCCAATTTCAGGAGCATGCATTTATCATGATTTGTTGAAGGGCTGCATTATGGAACTAGGTTTTCAGAAAGATGATATCAAGAATTTTAGGAGGCGGGCCTCGACTCTCCATAACTATTTTTATGAGTTGTAATCCCCAAAAGTTGAATAATAAAGATGATTTCAGACAGCAATCATCTCGTTCTATTTAGTTGCAATTAAGTTTATGTAACTGCTCATTAAAGTGGTCCGACCCTTCCCCAGACCCCGTACATATTGGGAGCTTTATAGCACCAGGCTGCCCTTTTAACTGTCATTAAACTGCCCTTTTTTTAATCTATACGCTCATGTCAAAATTTGGATCAAGATTTTCTCAGTGTTTCTCTATCCATTGTTTTTATAAATGGCTGCAGTTGTTTTATTCAACATCAGGATCATAATTTTCTTCCTTCTGAGATTGCAAACTTGATTTACATTTGTGCTTACACTTTTGTTCAGGTTGGTTATCAAGGGAGTACTCTGAAGCTTCGGATTCCTTTCCCTAGACGTGCAGAAGATAGAAAGTAAGCTTTCTTAAGGCCTTCGTTAACCAAGCTATGAACATCCTTTGATATGCTTCTTAATGCAGGTTATGGGTTTATTTCCGATCTGTTTATTTATCACAATGATCTTCTCTGACATATTAAAGGGCTAGTGGTATTCTATGATGTCTATTGTCTGGTTTTTTCTTTTCATGTTTAGATATTCTTTTCCCTGGCTCCTGCAATGTATGTTTGTAATTTTTGAAATGCTTTCATTTTCAACTATTTCATCAATTTTTCATTTGAGTAGCATTTCATCATTTTTGCTTCTTCAGTCCTTGTGGTATTTTGCTTTTTTCATGTCCTGTACTCTGGAATTGGTGCTTTATAATATCTTCTGATGTTTTTTTGTAGTGCTTTTATAAGTCATGATGAAGAAACGATTTTTATTGAGAGGGCTTTTTTTGGTTTATTCCTTCAACAAGTATTATTACTTCTTTGTATGCAATTTTATTGTGTTAACTTGTTTCTGATGATAACAAATCCATGTTGTAATACTTTGGTAAGTCTGAAATATGTTTTAGGTTGCTATCTGCTGGTCAGATTTGTAGTATTGGGCTTGTAATTTTTTTCTTATTTGTATCAAAGATTATGAAAATTAGTGCTGCATTCTGCACACCTGTTAGATGTAATATAATCATTGATAAACATGATTGAGAATGATTAAAAGCCTGTATTTTTTCTTTCATTTTTTCTGACTGGAAAAATAATATTTATCTGATTGGCATTTTCTTCTATGATGTAGGGATGTGAAGACTCTTATAGTAGAAATGCTTCAAGCTGCTAGAGCATCAAGCTAAACAACCTGGTTTTTGTGTAGACATGTTCATGTATTGGCAGGTAAAATACAATGTTGAGACCATGCGTACACAAACTTTCAACACTTACCTGAATTTGTTTGGCCTGCAACCAAACAAGAAGGGCCATGCTATCAACAAAGTAGAAAATGTTGAGGCATTTTCTTTTGCATATCGTATAGTTGCCCTAGAATTTAGGAGATCCTATTGGGGAAGGAATATATTTAGCTGCTCTTGTTACCATTTTTTTTATACTGCTTGCATGTTTCTCCAATGCAAATTAGCCAGATGCTGGGTAGATCTTGCAGCCACTAATTAATTTTCAGATCAAACAACTTATTCCATGGTAATATATGTGACCTGATGAAGTCCCCTCTTGCAGGTTGTTTGAAGCTTTAAGTGTGCAAATTGATTTCAGCATTTGTGCAAAAGACTTGGTATTCCGCCATTCCCCATGATATGACTACTGGATCCTACATCAAGGACAATGAATGGTGCAACTTTGCATCATCCAACAACCTACTAAAGTTTGTCTGGGATTCAATGCCCCAGCTGATCACCCATTGGTGCACCAAAGGCATTTTTATGATCTTTATCTCTAGTAATCCCACACAAATTCTCCTTGAGAGAAGAGCTAAGAAGAGGTCCAAACCTCCCTTGTAAGAGTCATCTGGTAATATGAATGGCTATGATTTATCCAATATGCATGATTATAGGTTTTCTCAGCCTTTATCCCATGCATAATTTCACATCTTGTCAGTTTACCTTTTTCAAGACATGCCCACCAGGAAACTCTGCTCAGGAATATAAGGATGGTTCTCATTCATCAATTATACATATAAACACTTGAGAGTGTGCTTGGTTGAAGATAAAGTAGAAATATACTGCAGTGTACTGATTTGAGTCTGATTTGAGATAGCCATTATGATGAATAACTTTGGGCAAGTTCAATTTAATTTGATTAGTGTATAATAGATAGAGTAATGATATATAGGCTGACTAGGTTTCATGAATTGTTTTCATGAATTTAACCCCGCTAGCTGGGTGTTATCAACACACCAAATTCAGCTATTGGGGTTAGACACTCAGTTAGTGAGGTTAGATTTGTGAAAGCAATTCGTGAAACTCAGTCAGCCTATATAGTATTACTCTAGTGGATAAATAGTAATAGTAAGAGATGGTCACCCCTTTGGACAAGGGTGGCAAAATGCTTTAAAGCTCTTTATTAGACAAGCAACAACATGAAGTCATTCACTATATATACCAAGCCATGAGCACACACATTCACATAAGCAGATCAGCTAAGATTTGGGATTGGATGTTACAATTTAATGCATGATGCATGCCTACCACCCTACCTTTTTAGCTTTCCATGCAGTTCAGTGTAAAAAGTGGGCATAAAAAAAAAGTGTTTGTTTTCTCTCTTTCTCTCTCTAAGATTGTCACAGCATTATAGGTTTGAATCCAACAAAAAATCTACAGTACAGCATGTGACCAACAATGCCACCATCCATCCCTTCAAAGGCATGTGACAACTGTTTTATAATTTATGCCTGTGAATTTAGTTGATGAATCTGACAGAGATGTGGAGGATAAAGTTTGTCTTAGGACCCCCCCCTAAAATGAAAAAACAAAGAAAAAAATAGCTGTGAACCTGAAAGACGTGTCACCTACTCACATGCACTGGATCCACACACTTGCAACAACAGCATCTTCTATCTTTTCTTAATTTTTTTTTCCCCAGCAATGGTCACCAAACACTGTTCCTTCTCAGTCTCCAAAGCATCAAAGAAGGAAAAAACAAGGCTTCTTTATTGAGAGAGGCCCATACTCACAGATACCAGAATCTCTCACTCCATCCATTAAGAAATCATCAGGAGACAAACAAATACATAGAAGCATGATTTGATTTATCTCCAACCTTATGTTGGAGAACAAATCAGGAACAAAAACCTCTAGAGTAATTCACATTTTTGGTGGGGGTGTTACACTTGATGATGATACAAAGGAAGGTTATTGTTTATTGACAATTAGGGCTCTTACCAGGGCCACCATAGTAGAAGTAGCTCCCCCAATCACCATTGTTTCCATTCTGCACATCATAGCAGTTGGATTGCTCTGTGAAGGTGCCAACCCCTTTAGGAGATCTTAGATTGTTTGATTCATCAACTACCTGAATGTTCCTGAAGTAACTGGCTTTGCCAAATCCTTCTTCAGGGAAGTGCCCACTTCCCATTTGAGTGGAGGTGTGTTGTCCATCTGGTTCTGAGTTCACCACCTCTCCTCCCCATTCTATCATGGTTGCACTGTCTGCTAGATATGAGAACAAGAATGAGGGCCAGTACCCTAACACATAGTCATTTCCAAATTGCATCCACCAATTGCCTTCCTTTGGGTCCTGTTCAGAGATTTCACACAAACCAAATTGAGGTGGGGTTTTCATTCAATCAGTCTGGTTAAATTGGATTTTGTTCTTATCATTCATTTACCTTCCATACAAGTATGCTGATATCATACTGAGAACCACCATAGCCAGAGATGGGGAAGATGCTGGCTCCCATGGCTATCTCACTGTTGATTTGGATGAACCCTGAGCACAGTAGGTTGTAGCAGCCTGTTGCTTGATAAGCATCACTCTGTTTCAATCATGGTTTATTTTAAGCAAAAAGAAAGAGATAACAAAATAAAGATTGCAAATTTATCATGATATGAAGAACACTTACAGTCCAGTAGGTGAACAGTCTAGTATTGTTGTCCCCATAGAGATCTGGACTGACCTGATAATTGACACATTGAAAGAAATTTCCAATTCCCATCAATTTCTCTTGAGATAGAAATGGTGGTTAGAGATAGGAGAAGTAGAAGTAGAAGAAGGACCTGCCAACCAGCTTCAATGCTATTGAGATCTTCCCCAAAGGATCCTCCAAGAATCCAAAGCTGAGAAAGACTGAACTCATTAGGCTGCTGAATCTTGGGATCCCACACATTAATGGTAGCCTTTGCTCCATAGTACTTGTCCCCTTCCACATAAGCAATTGCATGCTACTCACAAAGTTTCAAAGTTCATTCAAAATGAGCACAATAAAAAATAGAATTGGATTCAAGAAATACAAGACTACAAGTACAATTGCAATGTTACCTGATGGCCACTCTCATTGATAAGGTCAGGATCAGCAGACATGGGGTGGGGGATGGTCCTGTGCTTCTTTTTCCCAAATCTCTTCAAGGAACTTGCTCTCAAGATGTCATCTTTACTGGTTCTCCTGATTGGTATTGTGTTTTCAGGGCATTTCCCATTGACATGCCACAACTGTGTTATCTTTTGCTGCTGGTTAGAGTCTGGTTTAGCCACCTTGCTCTCATCATAGACACCTTCTGGGTGGAATGAAGGCCTCATCTACACAATAAACCAAAATGTTAGCATAGAAAAAGGATTCAAGGAATCATCAACACTGGAATGGCTTGAAGGTTACCTGAATTGTGTGGTTCTGGAGGAATGGGTGATCAAATGCAAGCTGGTGAGAGATATGGACACAGTCTATGATATCTCCATCTGGGCTCTGTTTTCAAAAAAAAAAAAAAAAAAAAAAAAAAAAAATCATGAGGAGCACTAATGAAGGAATAATTCTAGTGAATAATGCAAAGAGGAGAAGATGGGCATAAAAGGATATCAGAATCAAAAGAACTGGTGAAAAAATATTCTTTAGAGCTCCAAAAAGAGAGCCTTTTTCGCAAGAAAAAAAAAGGCACTTAGAAAGAACAAGCACTCTCGTAGAGAAAGCACACATCCAAAGTTTCTGATAATTTGAACGGAAATTCACTAAAAACAATAAACCATAAAAATCCAGAGAAGAAGATTCAGAGGAGAAGAAATCAAAAATGGCGAACCTTGATGGTCTTTAGGGCGGGCTTGTTGAGCCGCTTGAGGTGTGTCCGAACATCGAGCCGTTGCCTGGCGACGGGCCTCCCGGCGGCGGCGACCGCGGCGCTCGACAAGCAGATCAGCAAGAGAAGCAGCGTTGCCAAGCCATGGCTCACGCCCAATTGCGTCGCCATGGCTCCTCAACCCAAGCCCCAAAAAAGCCTAAGCCTTTCTCACACTAAATTGAGGATAAGAACTCGAGAAATCAAACCCTAAAGAGCTTCTCTCAAGCTCTCACTAATGGAGTCTCTGCCACCATCTCCATGCTCTCCACTCCGAGCTCTCTCTCTCTCTCTCTCTCTCTCTCTGTGTGTATGGGTCTGTCTCTTTTTCTATATCGAGATATCACTACGAGGGTAAAATAGGAAATACACTTTTGGAGTAATGTTATGAAGGGAAACGCGTTTCTGTACTGGAAACGTATCCTTCCTGAATACGGTTTCTGGAGATCGTTTCTCGAACGCTCCGGCTGCTGCGACGGGGAGTTTGTCGTTTTCCGTGAGGCTGGCTCGCGCCTTGCCGACACGAATTGACTGAAATACCCCCCTCTTCTGACAATAGTACACTGCTACGAAATGATGAGCCTGGCATGTGCGAGCCTTGGCTCGTGTGGCAGATGAAATAAAGAAAAAAAATTTGAGTTTTTTTTTACGTTTTACCCCCTCTTCAAACCTCAAATTACTTAAAACCCCTCCATTTGCACTAATAATTGGTATATATAGTGCACTCACATAGCGGTATTATATCATGCCCGTGTATGTATAAATATATATATATATATATATATATTTATACATATTAATGAGATAATGATACTTTTAAAATTTTATTTTTTTAGTGAGGAGAAAATCTTACACCTGACAAGTTTATATAAGCTCAAATAGATATCTGATCATATTTCACTCATTTCATCATCATAATGATAGAGATCGGCCTCTAGAGCTCTAGAAAGCTAAAAGGCTCTAGAGAGCTTGAAAAATCATGACCTATCCTGGCATCCCGAAGGCTGAACAAGCGTTTCTATCTTCTTAAAGCTCTCCCTTATTTTCCTTCTCCCTCTCTCCATTTCCTGTTCTCCTTTTAGTTTTTGACTCTCTTTGATATCCTTTCTGATTTAATCATTGAAGGCTACCCCATAGCACGAGCTCCCAAATCTCCTCTCCTTGCAGATCACTTCTCTATCGTGATGAGGTATTTGAAGGTCTGATCTCTGGAGCCCTCGTAGATCCTATAAGCAAGGAGCCGATTAGAGGAGTTGTCCACATAGTTGATCTTTCCCTAAATTTTCATCTTCTTTGGTTTTTCACCGATTGATTTATATCTCATATGCACATTTGATTTTAGACCATGCAGTAATAGTATATGATATTAACAAATACTTATATTTTATGGCCAATTTTCCCTTTTTTAAAAAAAAATAAGAAAGAAAAGTAACTAAGAAATAATTTCAAACTGTACAAGGGTATAAGAGTAAAAAGACTACCCAACGGTACCTATTCGAAATCCAAATCTCCGCCTCTTTGCCCTTTTCACGTGCTCGGCATCCATCACACGAGCGAGCCGCACGTGAAACGAACGGTGGTGATCAACGGGGGTACGATCGTAAATTCATAGAACTAGTTGGTGGGCGAACACACATACCGAATCTTGGTACTCGAGAATCTGACACCGTACATCACCATCTTGCACGAAATTTGAGGCACTCTTCACTGAAAAACAATTAAAGAAGCTAGCTTTAAAAATAATAAACAAATGATTAAGATTAAAATTAGGATTAGAATTAAGAGGTTGATGTACATGTCTTCTAGTAAAACATTAGTCAATGGGACAAGTACACAGAGCATAGAGAAACATTGAAACTCTAAAAATAATATTTATTTAATTTTATGCTGCTGATCTGAGCTATTTGACTATATAAAACATGACATTTATCTTTGTTTAATCATGCAATATGCATGGGTTATTTGTTTATTATTTGATTCAATTATTCAATTTAGTACATGAGTGTACATTATTAGCAATGAATTTTAATTACTCTTTGTGATTACTTATGTAGTTAGTTTTTCTATAAATTGAATAAATCATGACTTTTAATTAAATAAAATGTATGTTGTTATGGGGAAAAAATATTAAAGGACACGTCACAATAGCCCGGATGAGGGATCAATTGCTATCATAACCGTCTAGTCATTTGATGGCGGAGAATAACTTTCAAAAGACCTTAGAAAGTGTTGAAAGCTGACACTTAACTGCCTTTAAATTGGTGCCTAGCTGTCTCTGAGCTAGCATATTGCTATCTTCGAGTTGGCAGTCAGTTGTCTTCTAGCTCGCCAACGGTCTTGGGGCTATATAAGGAGGTTCTCGGCTCACAAAGATGGCATCTAGTTTCTGATGCGTAGTGTTCTGATTCCATTGAGGCTAATCACCAACTTATGCATCACTTTTACTAGGAATCCTCTCTCTCTCTCTCTCTCCTCCTTGCTCTCCCCTCCATTTGGAGTCCCTAACTTGAGTGTGAAAGGTTTCCCTGGGGCACGAGAGCCCAGACCTCCTCTCTTTGCAAATCCCTCTTTTGATGAGATTTGATCCCTGAAAGTCCGATCTCTAGAGGAGACAGTGATCGTGTGAGCACAAGAGTGAGTCCAAGAAGTCATCTGCCATAGCTGAGCTCTCTCTTTCTCAAAATCAACTGAAGTTCTATAATTGTTATCAACCTCTCTCACCTGTTGGTTTAGATTTGTTTTGATCCCCAAGAGGAGCATATCTCAATATAAACATATATATATATATATATATATATATATATATATATATATATAGTGTTACTATGCGACCGGCAGTAACATTGTGTAAGTGCGGTCACCCCATTTTAGCCCACTTGCACAGTGTTTTAAGGAAATCCAACCGCATGGATGAAAAGAACATTGAAAAATAAGCTAGCATGTCAATTTTCATACAATTTGGGAACTTGTAGGGTCTTCATCTTAAAGGGTGAAATTTTGAACCAATAAAATTTTTATAAATTTTCACCCCAGATAAGATGGTGCCTTACAAGTTCCTAAATTGTAAAAATTGACATGCTAATTTATTTTGATGCTCTTTCCATCCATACTGATTGGATTTAAAAATATTCTCCAGTGCCTCAAAATGTATGATCTTAAATGAGCGATGAATCAGGCCTTATACTAACATTTATATATATATATATATATATATATATATATATATATATATATATATATATATATAGTAGGACATCGCCAACCGGATCCGCTCAAATCCGCCGCATGTTATATCACCCCTAGAGCATGTTTGAAAGATTTTTTAGTATGGATGGGAAGATCTGCTAAAAATAAGCTACCTGTCCAATTTTCATATAATTTGGTAAACTGCTTTCCTCCCACTTAACGGTTGAAATTCTCGACCGTTCAGATTCCTATAAATTTTGATCCGTTAAGATGAAAACCCTACAAGTTCCCAAATTGTATGAAAATTGACAGGCTAACTTATTTTTCGATGATCTTCCCATCCATACGGTTAAAAATCCTTGAAACATGCTTCAGGGGGCCAAATCCGGCGCGACCGCAAATGAACAGTGTTGCGGCCGGCCGGATGGCATTAATATATATTTTATATATATATATATATATATATATATATATATATAGATTAATTTGCTTTAATTTGATTTTCTTAATTTTATATATACACACACATTGTCCATCATTTTACTTATCTTGATTTTTAAGTGTCGGATGGGTATTTGAAGAGACGAAAACTTATGATCAACTATTTACAAATAAGATGTATTGCGTTCACCAACGATCTTTTAACCTATTGGTATCGGGTCTCTTGTTAAGAGCACTTAACGTTCCTAAAGTAGGGGTGCTTATCGCCTTAGTTAAAAAAAAAATGTATTGCATTCGGAGCAAATTTCAATTTTTATTTTTACATTTAGAAAAACCTTACACACAATTATATTAAAAGATCAATATAAACGAAATTGGAATAAATTTTTTTATAAAAAATAACGACAACATCATGAATACGATAAAAATAAAGATATGTCACGGTAAAGTACAAGATGAATGACAACAAAAAATTATAATTGTGATAATATTACACATAGTAAAAAAATAATAATAATCATACAACAATAAAAACTGAAGAAAGTTATTTATAAAAAATAAAAAATATTTATACTCATTTAAAAGGATAGTTCCAGTTCCTGAAAGGGATTGGCCCATTCAATTATTCACTTTGGTTGCGTTTGGTTGGGGGTTATCCCACTTGGGGATAGGAATAAGTTTTGAAAAGTTTTGAAATTTTTGGAGGGAAATTTTAAAGTAGAGTTATTAATAATAAAATAGTGATGTGTTGACTTTATATTGGTGGGTTATATTTTTAAATCTTAATTAAAGATTTTGGCGGGAAAAACTTTTTCATTGGAAACTGTGTTGGGGTTATCCCTTGGGGATAACCCCCAACCAAACAAGGCCAAAGGATGAAGAAGAATCTCAATCCATTCTCACTCAATGGAATTTCTTTTTATAGTATTCAAGAGAAAGAGAAAACAATAGATAAATCCCCAAATTTAGAGGCATGTCTCTATGTGTATATACAAGACTTGAAACATCATAACACTATAAATAAAAAAGAATCATGCATATATATATATTTTGTTGATGCATGTAATCAATCAATTGGAGTTTTCTGGCTTCTTGGAAAAGCTTGCTTGCAACCTCTCCGATGCCTTTTGGAAACTCCGTTTACCATCATTATAGGGTTGTTGTGGATATTTCGGTCTCTCAGTCATTAGGATCATGCCATGTATACGGTGAAAATTTTCCCCATAACACTTATATATATATATATATATATATATATAATTTATCTAATAATCTCCAAGTTTACTTGTTTTATAATGTGTGAGATAAATATTGTTGGTAACCAAAGGCTAGCCTAGCGGTATAATCTTGGTCTCGTGCGTTAGATAATTCTCTTTGAGCAAGTCCCGAGATCGAGTCCCCGTCCTCATAAATGGGGGGAGCAAGCTCGAGTTAAGTTTACTCCTCGAGGATTGTATGCCCACGATGAGGGGTCATGGGCGATCGATTGAGTTTACTCCTCGAAGCCCATGGTCCCTGATTGACCCGTATGGGAGGTCTTTATGGCCTATGTCAAAAATATATATATATATATATATATATATATATATATATATATATATTGTTGGTATACATTTTCAAGGAATAAGAATATGGAGTTTAAAAATGGAACATTTGTGTTAACTTTTCTTATGGACTTTTTCTTATAAAATTTGTTTATTTATTGAGTAGTTTGGTGTGTTGTTTAAGTTACAATGAATCAAAAGCATTGTTTTAGTTAGAAGTTTAATATAGAAAAAGAAAAGGAAAGACAAGACACAAGTACTACCACCTTTGGTTTCCTTTGCATCTTTTTTTTGTCAATAAGGGTTATTTTTTCATCTTAAAACATTCTTTCTTTCTTCTTTTCCTTCTCTATTTCTTTTATCTCCCACCACCTCATCCCTTTCTAATCCTAAACAACCTTCATCACTACCAAACAAGCTTCCCATTCATTGCTTCTCTCTCGATCATAGTATGAATAAGATTGAGCAAAACAACATTAATTGAAAACAGCTAGCCATGCAAAGTAGGGACAACAATGAGCTAAAATCAACATTCAAAACAACCAATGAAGACTCTCTCTCCATGAAGAGACACACTTCTATGAAGCCATCATTCAATCAAACAACAAGTTATTAAATGATTTTGTTTTCATCTGAAACTTCAAACAAAATGATAGAGTGTGTATATATATATATATATGATATAGAGTGTCAACAGTATTGAAAAACTCTAGCTCAAACAAACCCTATACTTGAGATGAATTGGAAGACAGACTGTAAGAATGAAGACCTTATCTTCATGGAGAGGGTAGTGGAGGAGATGGTGGTTGGATTTGGACCAGAACTTGGAAAATCAGACCCATGAGAGTGATGCTTCAAACATAAGATTCAAAAGACCTCCACTAAGCTCCAAAGCAAGTCATGGCTCAAAGAAAGTTATCTTTTGGAGACTCAGAGTTGTACAGCAACATGGCTAATACCCCACTTCTCATTCAGAAAACCATTTTCCAATGGTTCACATGCTTAGCATATATAAACCTTGCAAGATGACCTATATATATATATATATATATATATATATATATATATATATATATATATATATATGGCTTCCCAATAATATATGTCTTTTAATTTGTTTGTCCCTTTATGAGAGTGACCTTTATTGGAGCATTTTGGAGGCCATTATCAAGTTATCAATGTCACACTCACACTGTTAATTATCTTAATTCTAATGAGCCTAATCATTGTTTTATGGAAAGCTTAATAATATACACTCAATAATGTTGCACTAGGGTGATATGCAATAATGCACCATCAGATTAGCTTCAACTTAGTTTAATACAACACTCAAACAAACAGTTTATTAGAGAAGAGAACTTTTTTACATGTAAAGTTTGTTGATGATGTGAGTGCTTTACCAACTAATTAATAAGATTGCATTTCATGGATTCTGTTTAACTTTGACCAAACATTGAATTAAGACCGTATTGGATAATGAAGATGATAGGAATCCGACGTGATTCCTAGAAATCGTGAGAAACAAAAAGAACAATAGAAAGAATCAAATAAGAAATTAGATAGAGATTTTACGTGATTCACCCCAGAATAGGGCTACATCCATGGCCGCTGGTACTGTTTTCACTATATTCATAGAATGGTCGAAGCTTACAAGAATAGAACAATACAAAGGGAAATATAACCCTAATATAATGGAAATAATGGAAATACCCGACCCACCAAAATTGTGGATGGGTGTCCAATATGATCAGGCTCCACACAAATTAACAGAGGAATGTCAAACATTTAAATCTAATTCATGTCTTAATCTACTCAACCATGCATTTCAATTCTTTGTGAAAGAATGAAAATGATTTTCACATTAAGAAAATTGTAAAGACATGTAGTATATATACTATCATTTGTACAAAGACAAGGTTGGCTTCTTTTCTAGGACTTGAAGATGAGAATGAAAGTAGCACTCACATATAACAAAGCTATGCACCATCTATGATCAATTTAATGACTAAAACATGGTATCATGCAACCAAATGTTTGAGGCTAAGGACATATTGTTTGATTCCCATGCATATCAATATCATGCATAGTGCAACTTGTAGTAGTAGTGGTATTAGTACAATAACATCAACATCACAATTTTGTAGAATATAAATCAGAAAATTTATATCATGTTTTAATCAAGTAAATGGGTTAAAAGTTTTTGTACCCGAACCTAATCCGTTTAATAATTAAACAAGTTGGTCTAATCCAACCCATAAATTCTATTTATTTATTTTATATAATAGTAGTCATAAGGTTGATCAATAAAATGATATTAGTTACAAGTCTCAATTCAAGTTGCAAGCTTATCCACAGCCCACATAAAATTGAGCCCAAGGTTTTTTTATTGGGCTGGGACAACCCAATTTGGTTGGGTTACTATAAATGGGCTGAGTTTGATTGGATTGGGCCCAATTCAATCTCGGCTTAAAATAGGTTAGCTCAAGCTAGAAATTAGCTCGAATAGGTTTGGTTGAATTGTGCTCGATTTTAATCTTGAAAGTTCAAGCTCAGTTTGATTTAGTTCAAAATTAAAATCAACTCAATTTAATTTCAAGCTCGAGTCGATTTAGTTCAAAATTAAAAATTCATTTATAACTTGATTTCTTTCCATACTTCTATTCAATAAAATATATAAAAATTTCAATAAATAAAAATTAGATTATATATAAATTTAAGGGTAAATTTCAAAAAGAAAACTATGTGGTTTCACCGATTTGCAAAATAGGGAAAGTAGTTTTTTTTTCATTTTAAAACTTGTGGTTTCACTGATTTTCAAAAAAGGGTAAACCACAAAGTTTTTGTCCAATTAACCTTATTTTAAGTCAAATAACAATTTTCTCCCGTTTGCACCATTGATTATTTTCCATTTTTTTGTTAGCCGGAGAAAACCACAAGATTTTTAACAAAATAAAAAAAATTGTCTCTATTTTGCAAATTTGTAAAACCACATGTTTTTTTTTTTTGTTAACTGGTGAAACCACAAGTTTTAAAAAGAAAAAAAATTGCATTCCCTATTTTGCAAATCGGTGAAACCGTATAGTTTTTTTTTTGAAATTTACCCTATAAAATTTTGAGCTTTCGAACTAAGCTTGATCAAGCACAGTTAGGCTCGAAAGCTTTTACCGATCCTAGCTCGATCATCTAACAATCCAAGTGTGAAATTCTTATCATATATCACCATATAAATTTTAACTTAAAATAAACTTAAGGTCGAGTATAAATGAGCCATCAAAAGAATTTTAATTGAACTCGAATTTGTTTTATCAAATGATTGAACCTGACTTAAAATTGCTAATAATTTAGATTATTGTTAGTTTTAGCCATAATCACATCAATGAGAATCTCAACTATCACATGAATTCACACAATTAAAAGTAATTTGTTTATTAAGACAGTAACATCACAAGCATTTTATTAATTGTGGATTTCTTGGTTGCATGATTCAAAACATTACATCATGTTAGAGAAGCAAGAGATTGAGCATGAATTGTGCCTTTTGATTCTTCATGCATATAAAATAATGAATCAACATCTAAGAAGGAAACCATGTCATTACCCACCAAGTTTAGATCAAATCTTATTAGAATAATTAACAATATCAACTACTCAACATGCAACTAATCTAATAGGAAATTATTTCGAAAAACCTTTTTCTTTTTTGTAAAAGTACTTTTCTAGACCGACCGACATTAATAAACTATAAAAAAAATGATTTTTCCACATTTTTCAAATCGAAGATTTTCAGAAGAATATTTTGTTTAGCTTTCTAGTAATCGAAAGGTTGTTATATAACTCTCATTGTAGAGCTACAGGCACCCTAATTTTCACTAAATATATATAATTATGAGCTATCGAGGGATGACAAATGATAATATAAAGTCACCTAATTAATTTTATTTTTCTTACATTGTTTTTCTTATGAAATAAAATGCCTAAAACCGAAGAAGTTATGTATACAATTATGCCCGATAATTAATTAAGACAAAATTATTGAACTAGTTATATAATCAGTTAATAATTATCATCGATAACGACATCCAACCTTTCATCTTAAAATCAATGATTCTCAATGAACAAAAAAAAAAAATGGACTTACAAAATCACTCAACAATACCAAATTATTCACATTAATGTAGAGCCCACAAAAGCTAATCAAACAACATGAAAGATGCAACCAATTAATGTTCCATCCATGAACTCCCACAATACATGCTTTAATTTTCCAAGATTCAAAGAATTGTCACCAAATCTTCAAAGTTTAGAACAGCATGAAAACACGTCTCAAATCATGCTACAAAGTTATCCTTCTCATCACCCACCCAAGGATTGATTTCAATCCATGTCATCCTTATCTCTGACATCAATGGCTTTATCCAAAGCATCACTTTATTGACACATGATAAGAAGAACAACATAGATTTTCAGTAATTCATCGTCATGCATTTATGTATATATATATCATCTGATTAATTACAAGTCGTGAAAAAAAGTTAACTCTTAAACATGGATTGAATTGACTGGAAGAGACTTAGTTCTCACAAGAGAATTGGGTAAAAGAGTTTTAGCATAGAAGCTCTTGGCTGTGAACATGGTCTCTGGACTGCTATCAAAGTAACCATTGTTTAGATTTGGTGAAGAATTGTGCTCAAGTACTTGGTTTTTCTCATTCTGAGTGATGTCCAATGAGAATTGTCAGAACATGGCCTCTAGAGTACTCTCATTTAAGTTTTCCGAGCAGCTCCTCAAGGAAGTTTGGGAGCAAGAAGATAAGCTATGAGCATTTGCGAAATTCTCGGAGTCTTCTACTTTGTATGTTATCTCCTCAAATCGGCCATGCATCGCCGCACACTCGAGGTGTGAGCAATGAACAGATTGAGGATTAATGCAGCTTGATGTTCTGAAAGAGTGGTATTCGTTTCGGCATAAAGATGTACAACAAGATAGTTCCGATGTTCTTTCAATCCCGGGACCGGGTTTCCACCCGGGCACTAAGCTAGATACTTGACCATCAATCATCTCTGCTATTCGAGTTACATCGTGTTCGGTTATACCCAATTCTGCAACCATTTCCATAGAAACACTCAACGCAGTATCGGCTTCAACATCGAAAGGGAAGTAGATGTTTCGTACTTTGCCTGCACGGGACAAGATGTAAGCAAACATAGGAAAAGTAGATGAAATCGATCAACAATTGCCGTATACCTTCTTTGTCAGCAACTCTAAGCCTTAAGAAGATGCTCCCATCATCTTTCCTTCTACCCTTGATAGTGATATCCACATTGACAAAAAGCTCATCATCCTCTTGGCCATTGAAGAGATCGATACCAAATGTCTCAACATCATCACTCAATTCATAGTCCCATGCGTTCTCCGATTCATAGTTGAACAAAGAGCAATCACTCTGAAGATAATTTAAACAAGGTTGCTTGACAATTGAACCCATTTGAGCATCATTTCCATTCAAAGAGCTATCACTCTGCAGGAAAGGATCATTCAATAGCTCCCTTGCCGAGAGCCGATGAGAAGCTGGAACCAAACACTTCTCAATGAATTCCCTCACCTCAGGATCCTTCACTCTATACAAAGCCTCAGGTTTAGTCCCCTGAAAAACACAACACTATCTATGCATACATATCATCCCAATCGAAACACGAAATCTCAACAAATGATCGCTTGATTGCTTACCGAAATAACTTTCTTATAAATTTGAGCAGGATGAGTACATTCACTATATGGATACTCAAATGTAACCATCTCTAACAAGCACATACCGAAAGAGTATATATCAACCAATTCATTGTACTCCTCCTCATAAACCTCAGGAGCCATGAACTCAGGTGTTCCTAAACATATATAGTATCGTCGATATCATCATTGAATTCACTAACTAATTAAGCGAAAAAGAAAACAATGCTTGATTGAACAACTAAATTGTTGTGCTCACCTACACAATGCACAACATGAGACTTGCGAAGAACTGCGGCGAGGCCGAGATCGCCGATCTTGACCTCTCCTTGGTTGCCATTAATGAAGATGTTATCACACTTGAGGTCTCTGTGGATTATAGGAGGGTCATGGCTGTGCAAATAGAGAAGGCCAGACAAGATCTGGCTACACCAGTGCTTAACTGCCCTAATGTTAACTCTCTTGTGCTTCTGCCTGAATCTTAAAGAATAATAAAAAAGAGGAATCAAATCAAAGAGAAATTCAAAGCAATCAGATTTGAAGAGAGAAGAGGATTGAGCTGAAAACATACTGTCTGAGAGTACCAGAGGTGAACATCTCAGTGACAAAATTGACATTCCCCTTTGAAATGTCAACCCAGGAAGTGAAGAACTTGATGATGTTCTGGTGATTTAGGGTTTTGAGGAGATGAATCTCACAATAGAGCCTCTCCAAATCATCAGGGCTTTGAAGGAAGTGGCTGAGCTTCACCTGATTCCATGCCACCTCAATCCCTTCATACTCATCAAAAGCCCTGTAACTGCAAATCAACAACACAAACATCAACAAAAAGATTAAAAATCCCAACTTTAAACCATTCATTCATTCATTCATTCATACATACACTGTCTTTGAAGAACCCTTGCCAAGAACTTCATTGTACTGTGCAAAGAGAGAATCAGCAAAATCAATGGATGTATATAAATCAAACAAGCTGAAAACAAAAACAGAGTGGATAAAATGATTGTTGTTCTACCCTGCCATATCTTCCAGTTGGATCAACTTCCACAAACTCATCCATCATTCTGATTACCATAGAATGATTCTTGTTCTTGTTCTTGTTGCTCTTCCTCTTGTTAGATGAGAGAGAGGAGAAGAAGGGAAGTGGAAGTCATGGATTTTCTTATATGGAGATGAAGGTGGTCAAAAGCATGCAGACATGGGGGTCTCTTTGTCTTTGCTAGCAGTTCAAGCTCATAGGCCAACAAGGCTACTTCTTGGTACTATCAAACATGAACAATGATCTTATTATTATTATTATTATTATTATTATTATTATTATTATTATTAATTTTATAAGATTAAACTTCTTGGAACCTTCCACCTTGCTATAAAAACCAGTGTCTTGCTTAGCAGAGCACTCTGTTTTCATCCAATTATACTAAAAAAATGGAAATTGATATAATTTATTGATTTTTCCCAAATTGAGTGGCCAATTGAAGTACAAGATGTAAGCATGAGTCATGAGATGGATGGAAAAGTAAAAATAAATAAATAAATAAATATATAATTTTTATATGTATGTGAAAAATAGAGGTAGTTGTGTAAAGGTACGGTGCCGTATAAAGATAATAAAATAGGGATTGAATTTGAAGGATGGGTAGATAGAGACAAAGATGAACACATGGCATGTTTGTAGAGTTTTTTGGGATTTGAGAACTTTGTCCACATGGCTTTGCATGAAATGAAAAGACTATGCCCTTTTTGCATATTCCCCCTTCTGATTTTTATTTATCTTTTATTTTATGCATGACACCCTGGCTCTAAAAATAATGATAATCTTTTTTTAGAGTTAAGTAGCGATATTGAATATGAAGTTTATTTTTTAAGATGTTTAAATTTGTTTAAACTAGAGCCCTGATCTTGTCTTTGATAGAGATCTAGAAAGACAGAGAACCTATATAGCTAACCCCATCTAGTATAAGATTAAAGCTTAGTTGCTGTTATATAAGTAAATGAATCATTCTCCATGTTATTAACCTCTACAAATAGTGTTTTTTAAATAAAAAATCTATATATATATATTTATAAAAAGTGTGTTTTTAAGTGTATTTTTGTTGAAAAAGAAAAAAATAGAGATTTTTTTTTAAACTCAAGAAACACTTACCTAACAAATTTTTATTTTATAATTACTTTTAATTTTCCAAAACCAAAATAATATATAAAAAATGATAAATAAAAAATATTTATTACAAAAAAAGAAAAATCCAAATTCTTTTTCAATTCTAAAATTGTTTTTTCAAGAACCACTTTTATATAACAACTTCTAAAAAAATATTTTTATTTTATTTTTCCGAAACCAAAAAACACATGAAAAATACTCCAAAAAGTACTTACCTTATAAAATAATATTTTTGATCTAAAATAAAATCAATTTATTTGAATTTTAAATATATATTAATATGATTTAATATGTAAAAACTACAAAATACCATCCCAAAACAACTCGGTTTGTTTAACTCTGAAAAACACTTCTGAATTTAATAAAATCATATGCAAATAAGAAACATTCTAAGGAGGTAAATGCAAAAAAAAGGGGTGCATCTGAAAAAAGTAAAAACAATTAAAATAATAATAATGATAAAAAAAAAGAAAAATCATCTTCCAGTTACTTAGCCCGAGAAAGAGGAGGCATCTGGGGGTGTCCATTGGAAGGCTGACAACCCATATGAGACTCACATTCTTATTGCCTAAAATTCATCCATGAATTCTGAAACTCAATAATGGAGCAAAACTGGACCACATGATTTGTTTCTGGTTCAACCCCACCATGTTCAATCCTTCATCTTTATCAATTCTACCAAAATACCTGGCTCCTTCACACAAAGAGTACCACCAAGTACACACACTTCTCCTCTCCTATCCATATCTATCCATCATCCACTTGCTGCCCATTGGACACATCCAAGTTCCATTTCCAAAACATTGCTTCAACTTGTTGCCTTCTTCTACTTCCAATCAATGTCTCATTAAAATCATAAATCAAGGTCTTCTAATTCTCAGGAACTTCATGAGTTTGATCAATGTCCATTGGCATTCATTAAAGCTTGAACCTCCTTTCCATTGTGTCTTGTGTCATGTTTGGCCAACATCAGTGTGACAAAAACTGTTACTTATCCTATTTGAAGTAATTCAATCCAACCTGTAGTCATCGATCAATGAAGTTTGAACATCGCTTCCGTTATGTCATCTTGTATCATGTTTAGCCAACATCAATGTGACAAAAACTGTTTCTTATCCTATTTGAAGTAATTCAATCCAACCTGTAGTCATCGACCTCAGAAACTTGATGAATTTGATCAAAGAAGTTTGAACATCACTTCCGTTATGTCTCTTGTATCATGTTTGGCTAACATCAGACCGTTGGCGTAGATTGAGAGTCGATTCCGTTATGTATTGAAGGGAGTCAAAATACCTGCAAGAATAGAAGAGATGTAGTCAGTGATGGAATCAAGCTTTAATGAACTCCGAGTCATTGTCTCCTAGCAAGAATTGTTTAAGACAAGAATGCAGTTGGCTTTTCCATGTGAACAGTTCCAGAGATGTAGACTAGGCAGAATATCCAACTCAGGGCCTGCACAAGTTTAATGTTAGACTTGTTGATGTTCAATGTTTCTGCATCATAAGCTTTACAATTGTAGGAACATCACATGGTTTGCTTCCACATTGAACTTTCCCTGGAAACATGGCCTGTAACACAAGTACCACTCAATTAAGAAGAAACTCTTCCTGATAACAGAGTAATAATATGTTTCCTTTTTACCCATAAAGAAAATACAACAGTTTATCTTTTAAGTGTATTAGGCATCTGTCTCAATAACATGGACCAATCCTGGAGTTTGGAAGAACTGCAGCAGGCTAACAAGAATATGATTGGTAACCCATCTTTATCGAAGAGCGGTGAGCACACTGAACTGAATTTATGGTCCACACACATCTGTCTTCCCGTTGATCCTCCCTGTTCAGATGAAAGTAAATGCAGTACAATTTTAAGCCAATTCCTCACCTGTTCTGACCTGATAAAAAGGCAGTGTCTACTGTCTAGAGGCATTCTGTTTACAGAAAACATTTATCACACCACCCAGTCCTTACATTGATATAGAGTTAAGTCTTATCAATTATAGAGTAATACATAGAAAGCATGAATTAGCAGGAGCCATGATTTCTTTTCCTTATATGGCAGGATCATAGCATTTCTAGTGTGAAACAGCTAGAAAGGATATCCTTGAGTAGTGTATTATTATTATACAAAGGCGTCGGTATTGAAAGTTAGAAAATTTAATAGAAAAGTGGTATATTATAATGTAGAAACAGGGTTTACCAGGGAAGAAACTTAATTTCCTCTCAACAAAATCAAGCAACTGCATGAGGTATTTCATTTATCATAATCTCGAGGACCTGCTTTAAATATTTGACCAACTGCTTCAAGTGCAGAGATGTTCCAGCTCTCAGCATGTCTAACAATCTGAAATATAAATTTTAAAAAGTGCATGGTAAAATGCACATTTACTTCAACAAAAACAACTGATCTTAATAAATATTGATCCTCACTTTAAAATCCTTGTCCAAATCATAAGTTGTTGTTCCTTCGATAGAAATGAGAGGCTTCCATGGGAAGTTCAAGTATGTTCTGCAATATACATGCTAAAACCAATTACATTTCCATTCAGTTGTTACTAAGAACTTGCTACAAATGAAACTGCAACTAATTCTCCATATCAGAAGATGTTTCCCAACTGGCAAAAAACTTTATGTTCAAATTGGGATAAATATCACATTAGTGTCCAATGGGCAATTGGAAAAAGCTTGTGTGCCTATGATATATCAATGCATGTTAAGATTTATCGAGCAAGCTACTTCATAATTAATTTATTTATTTATTTATTTTTGTTGTTTTCATTTCTCTTTTCTAGGTTAGAGAGAACCATGTTCTTCACAATAAAGGCACTCAATATGAATAAAAGCAACAGATTTAACACTTAGAAATGACCACTTTTGTTCAGCCATGATGCTTCTCATGGTACTCCTACACACCCCTTAATTAGATAATGCTTATCAAGTCTGACTAGATAAATATCACCACCCAAGTTTCCACTACCTTTATGGTAAAGAACCTCGAGAGATATTATGCCCTTCTTTCAGAAATATCACCTCAAGAGATATTATGTCCTTCTTGTGTAGTTGATGAGTTAGCATGACAAAGCAAAGATGCAATTAAAATAGTCACCAGAATAGGTGGTAACCTTGGCCTTTAAGCCTTATCAACAAAATTTATAGCAGCTTTTCACAGGGACAAAGGTAAAGATGTACAACAAACAAAATTGATAAAAAAAAACTTTAGAAAAGTCAGCAGGAAACATATTTAATGACCACCCGAATTGTGATAAATTCATAAACTAGATCACTTCTGATTTAGATAGTTTTATTTACATTTTGAAAGACAATTACAGCAAGATATGATAGGATCATTAGATAAAAAGTTCTTTATTGGGTTAAATTCAGAAGTGGACCTCCACAATTCAAAGGTCAAGTCTTTCATAAAGCATTTGACACAATTAAATGGCATCAAAGTTACAAATAGAGAAACATCAAGGACATATTGCACACCTCAATTTCCATGTTGCTTTGACATGGTTCATTTCATACTTCTGGGCCTACAAACCATAATAGCAAGAATGAGAACAGTGATCGCCAAGACTAAGAACTCCATTACAACAAAAAATTATTATGGCCTGAGGTGTTGAGGTTGCAGTTCAAATGGATCAGATCTTTCTGGGACCAATTTTAAGCAAACCAAGTATTACAGACTCTGGGTATTTACAATTTTGTGCACGTGGCTTTCAAACCCAGTTTCAGCAGTCTTCAGATATTTCCACTAGTTTTGGAAGGAGAAAAAAAAAATGCAAAACAAGAATAGAGAAATACAAGTCAAAACCATTCCTTCTCTATTTTTTTCTTCCATGTCTTCAAATGAGTTAATAATGCAATAAAATAAATAAAATTTGTGGTGTATTTTGGGTCCTAAAGTTGAAAATCTATTGAAACTAAATTACAAGTGTAAAATGGATGTCCTATATAACTGGTAAACAATGGGGATGTCAATGCTCAAAATTTGCATTTTTTGGATAATTGCATGAGCTCTTGAACGAATGAGAGGTTCCACAATGGAAGGTACCAGAGTTTTGGTGTCAGCATGAATACCTTCTCAATCTTTTCTAATTCAAGATATGGAAGCTCAAGAAAAGCAGCAAGTAAGTTGAGATTCTCTGAATAGCGAGCTTTACCTAAAGACACAAGAATATAATTAATCTCCTCGTAATCATATATGGAAAGGAAAAGTATCTTCAAGGAAAATCCCTCAGTTATCTTCTTAATAGCACATACAGTCAAATTGGACAGCATTATAATAATTACTTTATTTTATCTACCACACTGACTTCACAAACCATATTTCACTTTTTCTGAAGAAGCACATCTCTATTTATTTTCTCAATCTTCACTAGGCTCACAAACAGCTCTTAGTCTGCCAAATAGCGGTCTGGAATCAATTCTTCAACACTTTTTTTTTACAAAAGCGACAAGCACCCCCGGAGGAAAGTCAAGGATGGACAACGCAACACCTGTGGAGCATGCCCTCACCTTGTGGTCATGGGGTTCGAACCAGAGTTTGTCCCAACCAATGAACCCTACGCAAGGGACCCAATACCAATAGACCAGGAGGTCGTTGGTAATTCTTCAACACTTTGAAACGTAGATATATACTATTAGTAAGTTCCTCATTTTATTTGTATATAGCTGGACTTCAGGGAATGACTTTGAATTGCTTGTGCATGTCATCATGTTAGTTGAGAATTCCTCCACTTTTTCTACTTCCACTTTACACGGAATCCACAAAAAAATATTCTTTTGTCGAACACAGCAGAAGAACTTCTGCTAGACGAATTACTTTCTAAGCTAAAGATTTACATTTATTTGGCTACTCCCGGTTTAAAAAACAAAAACCTACAATTAGGTATAGCAAAATGTTACCTAAAATTAAACAAAGAAATACTGATAAAACCCCAAATTCGAGATGGTAGATTGATTCTCACCACGGAATTTGATAGTTGGGTCTTCAAACAAGCAATCTTCAGCATATACATCAGAAGTAAAATTCCCTGCTAACTATAAACTAAATCAGCACCTCAAACAGGCACAAGAACCACAGAGAAATAATTAAAAAAAAAATCCATTCAGATAGATGCAATTCCAACAATAAACTCAATCACGTGATCTGAATTATTGAAAGAAAAAAAACAATCACCGGTGAGAAAATAAGCACGGTCGAAGTCGGATCGAAGGATCCGCAGCACATCATCAACGCTGCGAGCCGGAGGAACTCCTCCGATAGAAAGATTTCTCTCTCTGAAATCGCAATCAATCAATAAGAAGCCACAATGGAAGACAACAAGAAGAGAAAGAAAGGCACCGACTTGCGATTCTTGGAGAAGAGCCTAAGGAGTTCCGTGGCTCCACCAACAGCAAGCTTAAGAAGCGGTGGAGTTCTTGGCTCCGGCTCATCGCCGGCAGAGCTCCGGCGAGCGCTGCTTCTCCGGAGGCAAAGAGGAGCACTTGGGAAACGGGAATTTCGCGAGGGAAACGGTGGAGGGAGAGTAACGGATAGCTTTGCAGCCATGTTTTCTCCCCAGCCTATCAATTTTCACACTTGTCCTGGTATATTGTTGGGATGAAAATCGGATTGATCCCAACGTCACTCTTAACGGTTGAATTTATTTTAAAATGGGGACTTAGGACAATGCGAAAAATCCAAGAAGAGCCAAAGATGAGACACAAGTTTTAACATGGAAACCCATGAAATGGGCAAAATCCACTCAAAAATCTCAGTACAACTTCTTTTAGAGAAGAAGCTAAATAGAGGGGTATTCTTTGTGGCCGTCGTAGTCTGGTGTTGATCCTCTCTTTTTGCTCTGTTTCCTTCGGTCCTCTTAAAGCCAGGGAGTTGAAATCCCGCTTTCCTTTCCCGAATCGACGCCCTCGCCTTGAACTCAGCCCCCAAATCCGCGATATGATCGACCTTCTTAGTTTAGTCGCAATTCGCGTACTTTAATCTTGAAGGGCCATGTGTCCATAGTTCAGCCGTTGGATGCTTGTGGGGAGAAGACTGTGCTTTTATGGCGAAGCCGGGCTCGGTCTGAGAGGAAGTCGAAGGAGAGTCTTCCGAAGGAGGTTGCCGAAGGAGCCTTCCGAAGGGGACTGTCGAAGGAGCCTTCTGAAGGGGACTACCGAGAGAGTTTTCCGAAGGAGACTGTCGAAAGAGCTCTCCAGAGGGGGTTGCTGAAGGAGACTTTCCCTTCTAAATCTGGCGAAGTAGGTCGACAAAAGAGACGTCCCAAGTGGCTCTTTGCGATCATATGGGCGCCATATGTCTTCCTACTTTTCTCCCTATCATATATAAATAAATATTAATCTTGAGCCTAATCGAAAAAACAATTCCCATCTCAATCACTGTGTATTAAAAGTTTTTTGTTCATATAATTTGTTGGTGCAAAAATCAGTCTCTTTTCGTGACTTGAGTCGGATCTCTCACCAATGCTTAAATTTATGATAATTGAGGGACTAAATTGTAAAAAAAGGAGCAAGTATCCAAACAAAACACCAGTGAAAACCTATAAATCCGGGAAAAAACCACAATACCACACCGAAAGAGCAAACTCACTATGTAGGGAGAGATTACAAGAATTGATCTCATGGAGATGTTCATACATGAAGAAGGAAAAAAAGAGCTCGCTAACTTCATGGGGATGAGCCTTGGTTTTGTGAAGATGAAATCTTGCTTCATGGAGAGGAACCCTCGCTTTGCCATGGATTTGGAGAAGAAGAGCTTCATGGAGATGAGCTTTTCTCTTTGGAGAGGAAGATAGGGGCTTGAAGGTGGAGGTGGCCGGTCTTGGAAATGGGTTCGAGGAGTTCCTTGGAGAAGGTCCGGCCGTAGAGATCTTCATCTTGGGCTTGGAGAGGCCATGCAGGTGTTAGAGATCCTCCCCCAGATGCAAAGATGTCCCATATTTCAAAGTTCTCCATTCTTTTTTAACCGTCTCCCTTTTTTGCCCCATAGGTCCTGTGCCATCACCCATAAAATCAGCCCCCAAATAGATTTGCTTTCCAATCTTATCATAAGCCATGTGTCATTATTCCAAAGAGCCACATGTCATTATCCTGAGGAGCCACATGTCAGCATCTTAATGATGGAATATTTTACCCATAACATGATTCATACTCATTTTCTCACTAGTGTACAGTAAATGATACATGACTGAGTGAACTGAATACAGTGAAGAAAACATGAACATGACTCGGGAAGAAAACAGGACTTCAGACATTATTTATATATAAGAGAGCGACCTGCTACGGAACTAGCGTTCGGCTTCGATGGTGGCAACCTATTTGCGAAGAGTTGCCAGTTCTTCTCCAGCACTGCAGATGTAAGAGGCTGCTTGCCTGCCTGACAGTGTCGCTCCTTCCATACTGTCAATGTAATCCTGCAAGTAAACAAGGTGTTTGTTTCATCGTGGCAAAATTCAGTCTGGTTTTATTGGGTGTGTGTAACTTTGGCTTACTAACATCATCCTTTTAGGTTTGTCTAAGACCATATTGTATAAAATGCATACAAATCTGACATATGTTAAGAGGATTCCTTTAGCTGAAAGATGCAATTTTGAGGTATTAAGCAGAGCAACATTATGTATGTGTAAACCAGAGTCAAGATTTACCTGCTTAGTGTAGGAACCAGCAAGGAAGAAATTCTTCACTGGTGTCTTCTGGTCAGGCCTAAATGGATCTTTGCCAGGTCCCTCGCGGTATAGGGATTGGCCAATTTTAACCACTGAAGACCATAGAACTTCTAGACCTTGTGATGAAGGGAACAAATCCAGAACCTGACATGCAGAAATGGGTCATTCCTCTTCGCCGCAAAGTGTGCTAAAAGTACAAAAATAATTTGTGCAAGCATATGAATACTATATTTAGAATGGGTTTGCAAGAGAAGATGGCGTGGTAGTTGTCTGATTCGGCTGTTGCCAGATGCAGCAGCCGGTAGAACTATTCACATGCAGCTTACTAATGGAAGGCCTCATGAAAGCAAAATGCTAATGATGCCGGAGTAATAATCGATCGAAGAATTCAGCAACTGACCTGCTTTTGCACCCTCTCTATAATAGCTTCATTGGGCAAGGGCATGTAGGGGTCACCAGGAGTAATAACAGCTCTTAAGAACAAATATAATGACAAGAGTGAGTAAATATATTACTTCTAAAATTCAATATTTATTTGGGAAAAGGCATGATAATTTTCCTTACTGGATCAAGGAACCTTGTCCTTCAATGTAATAATCCTCTGGTGACGCAAGTGCAAGGTCGGCAAAACATGAAAAATCTGCATCTGGTGTATAAAGAAGATTATCCAGACCTACAGCCTGTCTCAGTTGCCTGCTGTTGCAGCAAGAAAATCTTCATATGTCTGGATAAAACTGAACAACTGAGGAGAAAAGGACAGTTCACAGAAGACAATAATTACAATGAAACACATGTAGAAATATATAACCTTGATCTTTCCAGATCTTGTAGTTCAGTCACCCAGCCATTATACCTAAGCTGAACAGTGATAACAGGGACCCCAACTAGTTTATAGATATTGTCAAATAAATCCCATTCCCTCCATTGATTTGGAATCAATCTCTTGATTCCAGGGACATCACATGCTGCAATTACAACATTATTTATATTCTCATCAAAATGGCCGCATAAAGACACAAGGAAAATATGATAAAATGGCTCATGCAAACCTGCAACATAGACATCTGCTTTCACGGTTTGCTTATTTGTGGCCTGGCATATAAGAGAAATTCAAGAATACAAGTCAGTGGGAATTTGTCTCACATATTTAGCTTGACTGAAGAGAGCTGCAAAAGGTGGAGACTATGCATTTATCGACCTTGGACGTAGCAAGCCCTGTAACATAAGTATCACCATTAGGTAATTTTCCATAAAGTATCTCTCGACATCCCCATCTTAGGTGAAACCTGCAAAAGTTCAGGAGCTCCATAAAAAAATAAAAGAATAATTTTCAAGTTTCATCCAGAAAGATTATGCCGCAAAATTATTATTGCATATGTGTACAGTATATTGTTTATCATACCGGCCACCTTTATCTGTGATATACTTTCTGATAGGGCCACTCAGGTAAACATCAGGAGAACCCTTCAGCATGCGCAGAATAGAAGACTCAGTCTTTGTGGCAAAAAGAGCAAATATGGTGAGCATACAACGCGCACTAATGTTGTCACAATCAATAAATCCAAGTGCATAGGCAACAGTATCCCACATCCTTTGGATACTCGTGCGGGTGCCACCTTTGGACAAGAACCATTCGGAGAAGCTAATCTGGATAGGAAAGCATGGATATAAATTAATTGAATTTTGAGTATCCAGGAACAAATGAGTAAACAAATAAAGAGAAGTTATTCTGTGGCATGTGACCAAGAGAACCACTTGAATGATAAATTATAACCAAGAAAATACAGCTTGTGCAATGCCTAACAAAAATGGAGCTTTTGGTCAACCACAAAGCACATAAATGAAAGCTGTAACCAGATACTTGTAACTTTTGCGGTATCTAAGAATAAGAAAATGAAATTAGCAGGAAAGAAGCGATGGAGATAGTTTCATACATTGTCCAAATCTCTTATTTGTTGCATGGCTCCGTCAGGATCAAAAAAAGCACGTACCACCGGGCTTAGAGCAACAGCCACTGCATTCCTTGCTTTATCACAAGGCTGTTATAGCAGAGAACTTTAATACCATTGCATCCTAGGCAAAAAGAATAAAGTATAAAACCAAAATTTAAGGAAACCAAACCAATCAAGAGGGGAAAAGGACACATTGAGTTCTGAATTCTAGGCAAAGAGACAAAAACCTGACAACAAATCTCACACCATAAATATGAAAAGGATCCTCACTGAAGAAAGAAAAATAATGTAAATAAAATTTATAAATTATCTCCATAGAGTCTTGATGTAGAGGATCCGAGCCAGATGATGTGTTTCAGTCATTTGACCATAACTTTGACTACGGGTGTCGGAATCGCACATGTAACCCCAATATGGAAAGCTTTTTTCGGCGCACACACCATAGTTACCAAGATACACTTGATGGGTGTCGTTTCCAAATTCAAATTGTGCTGTTTTTTTCGTCGGATCATCGTTTAGATATTTTTAACTATTTTTAGTAATAAATCATTTGTCAAGTTAGGAAGTGATTTGAATCTATTTTGGTCCAGATTAAGAAGTGATTTGAATTTGATTTGGTCCAGATTTGTGGCTAATTAGTTATATATCTTATTTAGAACTTTTCTTATTTAGAATTTTCATTTTGAATAATTTTTGGATTTTCACTATTTTAACGAAATACCAAATAAGTAAGTTTTAGGCTATTTAGTCCTGCCTATGGACTAGCTTTTGGATTGAGTCTTGTTTTGAATGAAATTTATAATTGAATTTCAGAGAAATTCTCTGGTTCTTCTTGGTTCTTTCTCGTCTTTCTTGCGATCTCTTTTGGATCCAGCTAGCCCGCGGGTTAATCGCTATCCCGCCTGGCGTCAAGTCTAGTATTCCACTATGAATGATACAAGAGAAAAAGATATTCAGTCTTATATAGAATGAAGGGTGAGTCAACAAATTGTAAGCTTATAATACCTCTTACCATATACAATGATATATTTATGATATAAATGTCAAATATATATATCTCAGAAGCTGATATTATAAAGACTTTTGCTGAAAGTAAAATTACATGCCGATTGGAAGGATTGAACACCCAGAAGGGTGACTAACATGAAATAATCATGATAATTTATCAGTAATTTAAGATTTAAAATCACCCTGGGCATTGGCTTGCATGGAAAACGCATACAGCAGCAACATAAAGTATCCACTTTGCTCCTCTAATTAATCTAGAGAATATTGGATTAATGTCCATAGAGTTGGTGTTTAAGAAAACTGAGATTTATACATGGAAAACCATAATTATTTGCATTTTGTATGTATCTTATTATATGTGTATAAACATAAAGATAGCTGCAAAAAACATAAAATAAAATAAAATAAAAAATCAATAATGAATAAGTCTTCAAAGAGATATTTGGAAAGAGCAGAGAGTTATCAACTGTTACATCAACAATTTTAGAGCACTGAAATGAGAAGGCATATTATAAGTTTGATGGTAGCAAGTAACTTCACCTTGAGTTGCTTGGTTGTTAGAAATGCACCTATTCCATGTATTGGTGCCCCCACTGGAAACCGGAAACTAAGTTCTGAAGGAGAAGGTTTAAATGACATTAGACCAAAATAACTAATAAGATATAATGTAATAATCCGAGACTCTGAATGGGTAATTATCTCTTTCTTTCCTGCTTATGCTTGATCAGTTTTTCAATTATGGACTAGAACATCACACTTGATGTCATTAGCTACAAAAGAATAGTTACAGAAAAAAGAAATTCCTCCATTGTTGAAAACATTAGGTTACATACCACCAACTTCTCCCCCTTTATTCACAAATGTGTGAGTGTGATCCTTCACCAATAAATTTGCATCAGCATCAACCTGATAGATGTACAGCTGTATGTGTTAGTGTCATGACATGAAGAATAAAGATAAAATAGGAACTTACATTGTTTGCCAGAAATAAAATGAGAAGGGCTAAAGTTCATTCAAGGAAACTTTCAGAACAACAACTACACATTTGAAAGCAAGAAAGGCCCTATACCTATATTTGGTGGCACTTTGAACCATGCCCATGATTGTCACAAAATGAGTACAGACCAGGTCAACTGTAGAAAGAAATAAAAACTGAAAATTGACCAAGAAAATAACACATTTCAGTGTAGGAAGCTCCATCAAACTGAGAAGTATTTCCAAAAATTGTATACACACACACACACATACACACAGAAAACACTGGTCATTTCATTTTTGAAAGCAAAAATGATCTTCTACAATACTACAAATAAAAATCACCTGTAACTATTTCTGTAAAAAATGTCACATTAATTGGACATCTCAATGATAAAGTGTACAATCATTCAGACACCGATTTTAGATCAAATATATCTTGTTTTTAGTACACACTGCTAGATAACAAGCTTGAGATTGAATTCTCCCCATCTCCAATCCAAAACCAGATAAACATGTTTAATGATAGGGGTAAAAGTGGAAGATCATAAAGAATCAGCCCAGCCCGACAGAAGGAAGAATCCTGACCTTCCATCTTCTCAACAATCAAACAACTAATCAGTTAAGGAGAATATGCATCCTCTTCGGTCCTTAATGCGCTCTCTTCGGATCATGAGCAAATACACTCTCTTCGGTTATATGTGAATATACCCTCTTCCGATGATCTTGAACATCTTTTCCTCGGTTCCGAGCCATACTCACCGAAGCACTTATCTCCTCATCAATTCAACCGAAGAGATCACCGAAGACCCACTTGTGCTTCTGGAAGAGCAAACAACCGAAGCTTAGATGGCAGATGAGCTGGCATCTAGTTGACATCTAGAAGATTCTAGAAGAAGTATGAGCTGGAGCTGAGTTGGCAGAATGAGCTGGCACACACGTGATGGAATAGATGAAACTTGCTGCCGAGGTTTCTGTTGGGAAAGAACCTACAATTCAATCCTCGGCGGAAGCCCAATCACGCACACAACCAAGCTCGAACTCCCTGTCAAAGAATATCTCCAAAACACATGCATTAGGGCAAGATAGAAACAATCACAAACAACACAGGATGTACGTGGAGTTCAAAGACCTTGCGCTACTACGTCTGCGGGGGTGGGGAAACAAGGGAATCCACTAGATATGTAGATACCTCCAGAGCTGGAACAAGACTCAAGCTCGTCTCAAGAAGAAAACATTCACAAGAGCAATATAACACCAAAGAAGAAGAAAGACAAGAACAACTCACTATGTACTCTAATCACCTTAGAGCTTTCAAGTTGATCTCCCAAACACCCTTCTAATTGTTGCTCAAAGCCTCTCCAATGTCTCACCTCCACAAGCCCTCCAAGCCCTCTTCAAAAAGCCCCAAAATTTCAGATTTTGTCTTCAGCCACAACAGGGACGCATTTATACCCGCCCGTATACGCCTCTGGACGCTCCATACGGTATGATATACGAGCTGTATACTAGCCCGTATACCTCACTGGACACTCCATACGGGCTGATATACGGGGCGTATATAGGCCCGTATGCTATGAAGCACCGATACGGACACGGGACACGGACACGACACGACACGGACACGCCGACACGGCATTTTTAGAAAATGTAGGACACGGACACGTTGGGACACGTTGAATAAAAATACATATAAAAATATTATATATAATAATCTACCAAAAAAAATATTGAACTAATAATAATCCACCAAAAAATATTAGAATATGTATGCAATTTGATAATAATCCACCAAAAAAAATATTGAATTAATAATAATCCATAAAAAAAATTTAGTATATATATGCAGTTTGGTAATCAAATATTAAAAACTAAAAAAAGTTATTGAACTAATAAATTGAAAAGAAAAAAAAAACAAGGCATACCGGTTTTCAGAAAAAGAAGCAGTGGAGGCGACTCAGAGGCAAAAACCCTAATGCATAGTAAAAAGAAAAAAAAAAAGCAATGGGTTGGAAACAGGGAAGGAGGCGGTGAGGGGTAAATTTAAGATTTGAAATTAAATTTTAATAAAATTTGAAATAAGTTAAAATTTGATTTGGATTTTAAAATGATTTTTTAATTATAATTTTAATTTTTATATTGGTTTGATTTTCAAATTTAGTTCTGATAGTTTTGTTTATATTTTTCTTTTAAAAAAAACTGAATTCCATAAATTGATTAATTTTAAAATTTTGATTTTATAAAAAATAAAAAAATGAAATAAAAGGATATTGTTTTTATATTTTTAATTAAAAATAAAATCGGAATTCTTAAATCAGATTTTATTATTATAACACATCATGATTTTTAGCCGTTTGATCAAATGATCAAACGGTGCACATTATCCCATTTATAAAACCCTAGATCTTCTCCCCCACATGAAGAAACGGCGCCTCCTCCCCGTCATCCTCCCTCGACGGCACTCGTCTTCACCTCTGCCCTTAGGATCCTCCTTCGAGAACCTATCCTCTTGGCTCGCCGCCACCTCTGCCCTCTCTCTCACCGGAGATGATGAGAAGTGTTGCTGCCGCCTTGGCTGCGAGGAGGTCCAACTCAAGTGGGAGGTGATTCGGATCTTCCTCTCCGACGACGACGCTGATCAGCTCCTCAAGCCGTGTCCTCACGTGTCGCGGACGTGTCGATGATGGCTTCAAAAAAAAAAAAAGGATACGTTTTTCAGAGTATCGGACACGTACCGGGGCGTGTCCGGCGGGTGTCCGTGTCGGATCCGTCCGCGACACCGGTACGCTGGCCAAATTTGCGTGTCCGTGTTTCATAGCCCGTATGGCTTTCTAATCGCTCCATACGGGCCCATATACGGCCATATATGGGCCCGTATTGCCTGTACGGACTGTATATAGGCCCGTACATTTCCTTGGATGTGTTATACGGCCTGTGGTGGCCCCATACAGCCCGTATGGGGCCCCGTATGGGCTCATCTCCTTATCTCCTCACAGTTTCCCTTAAATCCTGGTGCCTATAAATAGAAGGGCATACACCATTCAAACACAAGCTCATCTACAATGGCGAAGCCCTGCCTCTCTGAAAACTCATCTTCTCTCCTTCTTCATCTTGTCCGTAAATGGATATTAGATCTTGTATTCTTGATGCAAGTCTAGTGAAATTCACTCCCAATCGGGAGATCTGTGGTTTTCCCCTGTTTTGAAGGGTTTTTCACGTTAGATCTTTGTGTTCTTCTTCCTCTCTTGATATCATTTTGGTTTGATTCCTGGTTGATTTGAATCCCTAATCTAAACAAATTCAATTGTTGAAATCGGAATTAGGGTTTTCTCCTAATTTTGAATCAACATTTAACATAAACCAAGTGACAACAAAACAAATAGTTTAAGGAAGCACACCTTTTTCATAAGTCGAAAAAGATTATTGTAGCAGCCAAAAAACACATGCAGTCCCATTTCAATATGGTTTCCACGCTTATCCACAAAGGAACCAACTTTGCCACCAATAAACGTCCGGGATTCATATATGTCAACCTGCCTATTAAAAAAAACATCATGAAGTACATTTTTTATATAAAAAAAACGATAATTGTCAAAAAGTCACTTGACTGTGCAATTATTTTTTAGTCTCTCGAGGCGTATTGTTTGGTTTATAATGTGTGTTGGGGTCCCTGAAAACAATGCCTGAAACAGTTTCAGGGACCCTTTGGTAATTTTCCCAAAAAAAAATTGAAGCATCATTGGCAAGGACAGACAATAAAAATTATTGTATACTGACTACAGAGCATGAGCATTTGATAGAGGATGTTAGGAATGAACACAGGGATGGAAAGATGAGAACAAGAACTACTGAAAAGACCTCATGTCCTTGATCCAGAAGCTCCACGGCTGTCGACATGCCAGCAAGTCCAGCTCCAATGATAGCCACCTTAAGCTTAGGCCCCCTATAGTGCTCCGGCTCCGGAGGAAACAACCCTTTGGGGGCTGCCACAAAAATCAAAATCAGCAACATTTCAAGCAAAGCACGCATCTAAATTCCATAAATTAAAACAAGAATCTCCATCAAAAACCACAATTCCTCACCGTTGATCCTCATATCAGAGACCTTGTCGTCGAGAGACGAGCGGACAGCGAAGGGCTTCAACTCGGCCCTGCCACGGCGGAGCTGCGGGCATCGGAGAAGCTCCCGGCGCGCGCTCCTTAAGGAGCTAGCGGGAATGGAAGAAGAAGCCATAAGGGGCGAAAGCCCCAAGTCCCAGGAGCGGTGGAGATATATATAGAGGTAGGAACAAAGAGTATCTCCGGGAGTGGAGATGCTAATGGAGCTGGGTTTCGTCACGATGGGCCATATCAACGGTTCAGATCAGGGCCGCTCCTTTTTTTGTTCTGTTACATGGCGTCCACGTGGACAACGGAAGAATTATTACTACAAGTGAACATCTTCTAAGTTACAGAGATTTTAATTAGTTTTATTTACATTTTGAAAGACAATTACAGCAAGATATGATAGGATCATTAGATAAAAAAATTCTTTATTGGGTTAAATCCAGGAATGGACCTCCACAATTAAAATATTATCAAAGTTTCAAAAAGAGAAACATCAAGGACATATTGCACACCTCGATTTCCATGTTGCTTTGACGTAGTTCATTTCATACTTCTGGGCCTACAAACCATAATAGCAAGAATGAGAACAGTGATTGCCAAGACTAAGAACACCATTACAACGAAAAATTATTATGGACTGAGGTGTTGAGGTTGCAGTTCAAAATTTCAAATGGATCATATCTTTCTGGGACCAATTTTAAGCAAGCCAAGTATTATTACAGACTCTGGGTATTTACAATTTTTTGCACGTGGCTTTCAAACCCAGTTTCAGCAGTCTTCAGATATTTCCACTGGTTTTGGTAGGAGAAAATAAAAAATGCAAAACAAGAATAGAGAAATACAAGTCAAAACCATTCCTTTTTCTATTTTTTCTTCCATGACTTCAAATGAGTTAATAATGATATAAAATAAATAGCATTTGTGGTGTATTTTGGGTTCTAAAGTTGGAAATCTATTGAAACTAAATTACAAGTGTAAAATGGATGTCCTATATAACTGCCTAACTGGTAACAATAAGGATGTCAATGCTCAAAATTTGCATTTTTTTTTTGGATAATTGCATGAGCACTTAAACGAATAAGAGGTTCCACAATGGAAGGTACCAAGAGTTTTGGTGTCAGCATGATACCTTACAGGTTACAGCTTTGCAGCCATGTTTTCTCCCCAGCGTTTCAATTTTCACACTTGTCCTCATATATAAATAAAAATAAATCTTGGACCTAATCGCAAAAACTGAATTGTAACCATCTCAATCACTGTGTATCAAATATTAATAGCTTTTTGTTCATATATAATTCATACTCATTTTCTCACTAGTGTTTACTGTGAATGTTACATGACTCAGTGAACTGAATAGAGTGTAGAAAACGTGAAGTGGCGAGACGACGAGAATTGATTTAATTTTTGCTCCTGATTTATCATACGAGGCTGAGTTCATCTGCAGTGTCGTAACCTTTCAACATTCGTTCGGCTTCGATGGTGGCAACCTGTTTGCGAAGAGTTGCCAGTTCTTCTCCAGCACTGCAGATGTAAGAGGCTGCTTGCCTGCCTGATAGTGTTGCTCCTTCCATACTGTCAATGTAATCCTGCAAGTAAACAAGGTGTTCGTTTCATAGTCGCAAAATTCAGTCTGGTTTTATTGGGTGTGTGTAACTTTGGCTTGCTAACATCATCCTTTTAGGTTTGTATAAGACCATATTGTATAAAATGCATACAAATCTGAAATATGTTAAGAGGATTCCTTTAGCAGAAAGATGCAATTTTGAGGTGTAAACAAGAGTCAAGATTTACCTGCTTAGTGTAGGAACCAGCAAGGAAGAAATTCTTCACTGGTGTCTTCTGGTCAGGCCTAAATGGATCTTTGCCGGGTCCCTCACGGTATAGGGATTGGCCAATTTTAACAA
This sequence comes from Dioscorea zingiberensis, assembly GCA_026586065.1. Taxonomy (NCBI): domain Eukaryota; kingdom Viridiplantae; phylum Streptophyta; class Magnoliopsida; order Dioscoreales; family Dioscoreaceae; genus Dioscorea; species Dioscorea zingiberensis. Next base: position 71,531 of record JAGGNH010000070.1, on the reverse strand, counting down.
CTGAAGCCCAGAGAACTTCTAAACCCTGTGACGATGGGAACAAATCCAGAACCTGGCATGCAAAAATGGGTCATTCCTCTTTGCCGCAAAGTGTGCAAGAAGTACAAAAATAATTTGTTCAAGCATATGAATACTATATTCAGAATGGGTTAGTGGTAGTTGTCTGATTCACCGCTGTTGCCAGATGCAGCAGCCAGTAAAACTATTCACATGCAGCTTACCAATGGAAGGCCTCATGAAAGCAAAATGCTAACGATGCCGTGGTAATCAAAGAATTCAGCAACTGACCTGCTTTTGCACCCTCTCTATAATAGCTTCATTGGGCAAGGGCATGTAGGGGTCACCGGGAGTGATAACAGCTCTTAAGAACAAATAATGACAAGAGTGAGTAAATATATTACTTCTAAAATTCGATCTTTACTTGAGAAAAGCATGATAATTTTCCTTACTGGAGCAAGGAACCTTGTCCTTCAATGTAATAATCCTCTGGTGACGCAAGTGCAAGGTCAGCAAAACATGAAAAATCTGCATCTGGTGTATAAAGAAGATTATCCAGACCTACAGCCTGCCTCAGTTGCCTGCAGTTGCAGCAAGAAAATCTTCATATGTAAATAAAACTGGCTAAAACTAAACAACTGAGTAGAAAAGGACAGTTCACAGAAGACAATAATTACAGTGAAACACATGTACAAATATATTACCTTGATCTTTCCAGATCTTGTAGTTCAGTCACCCAGCCATTATACCTAAGCTGAACAGTGATAACAGGAACCCCAACTAATTTATAGATATTGTCAAATAAATCCCATTCCCTCCATTGATTTGGAATCAATCTCTTGATTCCAGGGACATCACATGCTGCAATTACAACATTATTTATACTCTCATCAAAATGACCGCATAAAGACACAAGGAAACTATGATAAAATGGCTCATGCAAACCTGCAACATAGACATCTGCTTTAACGGTTTGCTTATTTGTGGCCTAGCATATAAGAGAAATTCAAGAATGCAAGTTAGTGGGAATTTGTCTCACATATGTAGCTTGACTAAAGAGAGCTGCAAAAGGTGGAGAATATTCATTTATGGACCTTGGACATAGCAAGCCCTGTAACATACGTATCACCATTAGGTAATTTTCCATAAAGTATCTCTCGACATCCCCATCTTAGGTGAAACCTGCAAAAGTTCAGGAGCTCCATAAAAAAATAGAAGAATATTTTTCAAGTTTCATCTAGAAAGATCATACTGCAAAATTAGTATTGCATGTGTATAGTATATCTTCCTCATACCGGCCACCTTTATCTGTGATATACTTTCTGATAGGGCCACTCAGGTAAACATCAGGAGAACCCTTCAGCATGCGCAGAAGAGAAGCCTCAGTCTTTGTGGCAAAAAGTGCAAATATGGTGAGCATACAACGCGCACTAATATTGTCACAGTCAATAAATCCAAGTGCATAGGCAACAGGATCCCACATCCTTTGGATACTCGTGCGGGTGCCACCTTTGGACAAGAACCAATCGGAGAAGCTAATCTGAATAGGAAAGAGTGGATATAAATTAATTGAGTAGCCAGGGACAAATGAGTAAACAGATAAAGAGAAGTCATTCTGTGGCATGTGACCAAGAGAACCACTTGAATGATAAATTATAACCAAAAAAATACAGCTTGTGCAATGCCTAACAAAAATGGAGCTCTTGGTCAACCACAAAGCATATAAATGAAACCAGATACTTCTTACTTTTGCAGTATCTAAGAATAAGAAAATGAAATTAGCAGGAAAGAAGTGATGGAGATAGTTTCATACATTGTCCAAATCTCTTATTTGCTGCATGGCTCCATCAGGATCAACAAGAGCACGTACCACCGGGCTTAGAGCAAGAGCCACCGCATTCCTTGCTTTATCATAAGGCTGTTATAGCAGAGAACTTTAATACCATTGCATCCTAGGCAAAAAGAATAAACTATAAAACCAAAATTTAAGGAAACCAAACAATCTAGAGAAGAAAAGGACACATTGAGTTATTAACTTTTACATCAACTCATTTAGAGCACTGAAATGAGAAGGCATAAGTTTCATAGTAACAGTAACTTCACCTTGAGTTGATTGGTTGTTAGAAACGCACGTATTCCATGTATTGGTGCCCCCATTGGAAACCGGAAATCAAGTTCTGAAGGAGAAGGTTTAAATGACATAAGACCAAAATAAGTAATAAGATATAATGTAATAATTCCAAGACTCTGAATGGGGGTAATTATCTCTTTCTTTCCTACTTATGGTTGATCAGTTTTTCAATTATGGACTAGAACATTACACTTGATGTCATCAGCTACAAAAGAATAGTTACAGAAAAAAAATTCCTCCACTGTTGAAAACATTAGGTTACATACCACCAACTTCTCCCCCTTTATTCACAAATGTGTGAGTGTGATCCTTCACCAATAAATTTGCATCAGCACCAACCTGATAGATGTACAGCTGTATGTGTTAGTGTCATGACATCAAGAATAAAGATAAAATAGGAACTTACATTGTTTGCCAAAAATAAAATGAGAAGGGCTAAAGTTCATTCAAGAAAACTTTCAGAACAACAACTACACATTTGAAAGCTAGAAAGGTCCTATATACCTATATTTGTTGGCATTTTGAACCATGCCCATGATTGTCACATAATGAGTATAGACCAGGTCAACTGTAGAAAGAAATGAAAATTGAAAATTGACCAAGAAAATAACACATTTCAGTGTAGAAAGCTCCATCAAACTGAGAAGTATTTCCAAAAATTGTATACACATACACACACACAAACACACATACAAAACACTAACAAAGATGGTCATTTCATTTCTTAAAGCGAAAATGATCTTCTACAATGCTACACATAAAAATCGGCTGCCCAACTATTTCTGCAAAAAATGTCACGTTAATTGGACATCTCGATGATAAAGTGTACAATCATTCAGACACTGATTTTAGATCAAATCTGTCTTGTTTTTAGTACACACAGCTAGATAACAAGCCTGAGATTAAATTCCTCCCCATCTCCAATCCAAAACCAGATAAACATGTTTAACATAAACCAATGTGACAACAATACAAACAGTTTAAGGAAGCACACCTTTTTCATAAGTCGAAAAAGATTGTTGTAGCAACCAAAAAACACATGCAGTCCCATTTCAATATGGTTTCCACGTTTATCCACAAAGGAACCAACTTTGCCACCAATAAACGTCCGGGATTCATATATGTCAACCTGCATATTAAAAAAAAAAAAAACATTATGAAGTACATTTTTTAAAAAAATAAAAAATTGAACCATCACAAGCAAGGACAGACAATAAAAATCATTGTACTACTGACTACAGAGCATGAACATTTGATACAGAGCAATGAACACCAGGATGGAAAGATGAGAACAAGAACTACTAAAAAGACCTCATGTCCTTGATCCAGAAGCTCCACGGCTGTCGACATGCCAGCAAGTCCAGCTCCAATGATAGCCACCTTAAGCTTAGGCCCCCTATAGTGCTCCGGCTCCGGAGGAAACAACCCTTTGGGGGCTGCCACAAAAATCAAAATCAGCAACATTTCAAGCAAAGCACGCATCTAAATTCCATAAATTAAAACAAGAATCTCCATCAAAAACCACAATTCCTCACCGTTGACCCTCATATCAGAGACTTTGTCGTCGAGCGACGAGCGGATAGAGAAGGGCTTCAACTCAGCCCTGCCACGGCGGAGCTCCGGGCATCGGAGAAGCTCCCGGCGAGCGCTCCTGAAGGAGCTGGCGGGAATGGAAGAAGAAGCCATAAGGGGCGAAAGCCCCAAGTCCCAGGAGCGGTGGAGATATAGAGGAAGGGACAAAGAGCATCTCCGGGAGTGGAGATGCTAATGGAGCTGGGTTTCGTCACGACGCGCCAAATCAACGGCTCAGATCAGGGCCGTTCCTTTCTTGTTCTATCATCGTGTTATTACATGACGTCCACGTGGACAACAGAGGAACCCGGGCCTACTTTTTCCGTTTTTCGGTCGGTTTGGTGCGCATTATCTCACTTTATATATTTATTTTTCTCTGGTACTGCTGGAAGTGGAAGCACCACGAGACTCTGTTTGGCCTTATTTTGAAATTGTATTAAAACCAAAACCAAAAACAAAAAATTATATATTTTAATACGAGATTAGTGAGGGAGGGAGGGTTCTTGTTTATACACTCAATTTACAACAAAGAAATATACATGAAGGAATCACAAAAGAATGGAGAAACATGATAAGAGAGAACAGAGATGGTTCTCAATCCTGTTCGGCTATGAAGTTCGGGAGCTCGCCTTGACAAAGGGGCTCGTCGCAGTGAGAGGCGGAGCCCCAGGCTCGGCGAAGGCGTGAGATGTCGTCGGTGAATGTTGAACCTGATGATCCGATGAACACGCTTGACAATGCACATATGGTCTTATCTAACATGGCCTCCACCTGAGAAGAAAATTTTGATTAGTAGTTGAGATTTGAGAGGGAAGAGGTTTGATGTTTGTTTACCTGAGTGTCACCACCCAGGCGATTCCTGTAGAGCAAGGCATCCCATTTCTCTACAGAAGTGTGATCAGGTCTCTTGATCAGTGGGATTGTCTTCTCGTTTAGCACAACCATAGACTGGAGAAGATTGGTTTCACTATCAGCAGCATCTGTGGACAAGTAGATCACTGGTGCATTTGCCTTCTCTACAACTCTTAGAATGCATTCTGCTGCCTGGGGAACGGGGTAGAAGCAGCTCTCGTCTTTTGCATTGCTGCGTTTGAACACAAAATGTAACAATGACAGACAATTAGATATTGATATCCCCCCAAATAGTTTTGGAGAAAAATCAGTGTGTTTCAAACCAGACAACATTCAAGTAAAGTTGCGAAACTACAGAATCTTGGAAGTAGTATGCATAGTGCAATGAAAACTAGAGCACACTACATGCTAAGATGTCTGTCATTTCATTTGGGAAGTATAATACAAGGTCCAGGACTTGAACCACATTCAAATTCCAACAATCAGTGGTCACACAAGAAAGATCAATGATATATCGTATGAACAGCTTGCATGAATAGAAGACACGAATCCATCTCCTCCAGCCATGCTTCCTCGGGATCATCACCATCACCATCCCAAGGAAGCATGGATGGAGGAGACGGATTCGTGTCTTCTATTCATGAAAGCTGTTTGCACGATATATCATTAGTCAACAAGAAAAGATGATATGCTAAAAATATACAAGGAAAACGTAGAAGAAGCAATTGCAAGTTAGCAGCCAACTAGCTTTCAAGATTAACAGAAGTTCACTACCGGCAAATACTAGATGCTTAAAGGGCAAACCAACCTCTACATTCCCTCTGTACTCACAACTCCAAAGAATTAAAGACAATCAAGGATCATATTATTCTGCTATATTTGGTCGCATGACTTGGTGAGCGTTGTACATCATATGATGACATATCCATCAAATTGCAGTTCTAGGACACTTGCACTGCAGCAAGGATGTCTAACACTCTTCTATCTGATTATATAAAAAACTAACCTTAAAGGACCCATTATCATCTTGCTCTATTTGACACATATTGATGCATATACATAATTATACATGTATCACCTACATAAGAATATGAGAGCAATTGAATTGAATAATGATATAGTCCTAGAGGAAATATGTGATCATCATAAATAGTGAATAAAGTATAATCCTTGAAGGAAGCTTGACTTTCAAAGATGTCGATATTTCACCAATATGGAAATGATACAAAGATTCGGGCTACAGGAGCAAGTCAGCATCAGCCTGTGCACAATATGCGCCAGAATGCTTGTAACTATTCAATAATTATGGCATTTCTACTTTGACCTAAATTCAGTAATAAAAGGACATCAAACATATATTTCTTATCAGATCTGTTAAAACTTCAAAATCTACAAAACACTTCGCATAATTCCGAATCAAGGTCCACGAGCTTTACCTTCAATAGGAAATTGTATGCAATTAATAGAAGCTACATGGTGCAAGCGTAAAACAAGACAAGCCACCAACTTGATTACTCTGTGACAGTACAACACATCACCACATCCTTTCTTTACTCAAGATAACTACAAACCATATTTCTCATGTTCTGACTCCAAAGGGAGTAGACAATATAGGTATTTTGAACTCCCAAGTTCAGCCTCCATAGTCTACATTTGATTTTTTTTGTCCTCATTGAACTACCTCTGTTCAATAATAAATCTAATTCCTTAGGAACTCATCTTCTCCTTATCTCACCCTTCTTAAAAACCTTTTCATGCTCGCAAAATAGGTACTCCAACTTGTGATTGATAATGATTGCAGTGTTGAACTCATGTTCATCTTAAAAAAATAAAATAACTTCCCGATAATAGAATTCCAACAGTGATTATCTATTATGAGCATAATAGATTATTCATATTTAACATGGTTGAACAAAGATGGATTCTTCACACTATTAAGAACATACCGATCAATGATCACGTATTGCTCATTTAACGAGAAAGTATAGATTTTTCCTTAGAAGATACTATTAAATTTCCAGAGCAAAACAGGCTATTGACTGCTGAACCATATTTGATAACATGTTATTGAGTGTAATGGATAAAAATATTTAATAGTAAGTGTTTTCTACTTGGGATTCAATTTTTTTGTTTTGAAGAAACCCTAGTGAAATGACTGCTTATCTATTTCAGTCTGGGCCCTAAAAGTTGATGAGGCCCTGTTTTAGTCAAAATAGAGCTAGTATGGGCATAGGAACTTAAAAAAAAACATTAAAGATTAAGGTAATAAAATTTATTGCTCTAACAATCTTATCATATCTTGTTACAAAGACCTTAACAAAGAGAGAAATCTAATTTGTATCTCAGAGTCACGTCCAATATAACAAGTCAACATATTTGTTAGGAAACTTAGTTGGCAATACAAGAAGTCGCAAACTTTAGAATTAATAGTTACCATTCAAGGAAGAACATATTATGAGTAATGAGCAAGTTCAAAACAGTAAAAGTTATCTAAGATTGCTTGCATAACATCATAAAGACATAACCTTAAGCAATATAGAATCTGTAAAGCTGGAGTGCGATAACAGAATTAGACATTAGAACAAACTGAAATTTTTAAGGACTCTAAACCTGAATGTTTTTCTCTTCACCACAACTTCAAACCATTTTGCTGATGGGCATACATCCAATTATGTATCATTTTTTACAAATATAGGAAATTTCAATCAGGTTATAGATTGTATAAATCACGTCAAATCACAATGTGTATTTCATTAAATAAACCTACATGGTCTAAAATAAGTAATTTGCAACCTACTTAATTATTTTCAATACCCAATGACCTCTGCGTAATCTTAGCAGCAAATTAACAGTCCTTCACAGACACTACTTGATAATTGGCTTTAGAATGCATAATATACATAATGGTCGTCATCAATTCACAAAAACATTAAACAAAACAATATGCACGAGAGGACATACCAGAATTTCAAAAATCCATGCCTCCTGAAATGCAGAGCTATAAAGTTGCCACCCAAGAAAGTTTGCACAAACCGCTGTGCAGTGAGCAGTATAATTCGACTAGGTTGGAGTGTTGTCTTGCATTTGTGAGCAAGAGGACCTCCAGGCTGCATCACCCACTCATCCTCCACATCAGCATAGAACAAATCTCCAACAGCAATAACTTCATCATTTGACAAGAACTTGCCCGTGATATCCCCTGCAACCCTCTGCTTCTGCACCTTTGATTTGGCGTCCTCAGGCCATACCACATCGATCTTACCCAGAGAAATCCCCAAGTTCTTCAGCTTCTTGAGATGTTCATCATCCACATAACAAGGTGGCGAAGCCATATAACATATAAACCTATCAATCCTCATGCTTTTCTTTTTCATCTCGGAGAACTCGTCAAAAGTTATCACCACCTTCCTGCCAAAACACTCATTGATGTGGTTGATATCGAGGACACGATCATACTGGTAATCAAATTTAGGGCTCGGCAAGATGAGGGTCCGCTCGAGAAGCGCCGCGAAGAACATGTGCTTCTCCAAGCAGATCAAATGGTTGGACATTTGCCCCGAAGTACAGATCGCGAACAAGAATCGATCTTTCCTAGGCCTCCATTCTATCGCCCTTCTCTCCACGGGCCTCTCCACCTTCTTGCAAATATCGACGCCGAATCCGGACAGATCGAGACCCACATTGTCTTCCGGCGATTCCACCGATGCGTTCCCGGCGCGATGCGAGGAAAGCAGCGCCTTCTGGATCTGCTTGTTCAGCCGGATCTGGTCGAGTACAGCCGATCTGAACTCCTCCAAGGACGAGTTCGAGTTGAGAGTCGGAGGGGGAGAAGGGGAAAGCGAAGGCTTACCAGATCCGGATTGCTCCGCGGCGAGGGTGCGATTCCAGAGGCGGAGAAGCGAAACCTGCTGGTTCCGGAGTAGAAACAGAGCGTGGAGCTCGGACTCGCGCATGAGATCAGCGGGGGTATCGGCGCGGACGGCGGAGACAGCACGCGAGACGCGGCCGAAGTCGACAAAGAAGTAGACAAAGATGAAGATGACGGGGAGGAGGAGGAGGGCGAGGAGGTAGCGGCGGCTGCCGGAGAAGCCACGGGATAAGCGGGATTTGAGCGCGTTGGCGTCGATCTCGAAGGAGGCGAAGCGGCGGGGCGGGGGCTTGGTCTCGTTCTGAGGGATGAGGGAGTGGAGGTCCTCCTCCTCGTCCTCCGAGGAGGAGCCGGAGGAGTGGTCCCTCGCCATTGGACACCGGTGGAAGTGCTCGCCGGTGAAGGGAGAGAGTGAGGAGAAGACGACGTCAATGGCGATGGAGCAGTGGGAAGCGCTCTATTAATATATTAACGGCTGCTGATCCAACAACGACTTCCCAACAGCCCAGTGAATCTCTCTCTCTCTATAATCATAAGAAATGTATAAAATCCAATTAAATATATAAAAATAAATATTTTGGTATTTTTAATATTTTTATATAAAATCTTTTGGGTAATTTATCTGAGTAATTTAAGTGCATTTATATTAAATATGTATTTTTAATACCATATTATATGCATGGGACTAATTTTGTGTTAATAATATTGTTTTACCATATAATCTTTCTATAATTCTGTACAACTGAATCAATTTGTTTTATTAAATAGTTAATGAGAGATAATATATTCTCATAGTGGATTATATATTAATTTGGTTAAGGGATAATTATCTATTAGTCCTTCATACTGTTTGGTACTATTTCCTACTATTTTTCACTGCTACTATCATACCCCCATCCCCATACAACACCACCCCTACCAATGGAATCTAGAGATTTTTTGTGCATTTTGAAATAGTACAGGAACTTCATGTTCATTATCTATTTGGTTAATATATATATATATATATATATATATATATATATATATAATAAGCCACATTCATTAAAATCAACCATAATACAAGATATATTGTTCCACATTGTGGAAAGTGCTCTTAGGTGTAAGCGAGACTTCTTTTCGTCATAGTTGCTTTATTATGCTAATACAATATGTCATGGGGGAAATATCAAAAGATAAGAGATCACTTGTCATCATAACTCTTGGCCATCCTCCATGCAACTAACTCTCGTTAAACTGGTAGTCAATGGTCTCTAGGCTGGCAATTAATGATCTCTGAGTTATAAAAGAGGTCCTTGGTTTACGAAGAATGTGACTTGATTAGGAACTTAAACTTATTTTCACTAAAACTGAGCGCTAGCTTGAACATCACACTCTCTCTTGAAATCATCTATATTCTCTCCCTTTCTTCCTGACTCTCTTTCTTTTCTTTAGACCTTGACTTCAGCGTCAGAAGCTGACGAGGTTCAGCCTTTGGAGGCTGATCTTTGGATGAGGTACTAATCCTATGAAGCTAAAGGAGCGAACCAAAAAAGTTTTCGATCACAACCGATCTCTCTCTCAAAATCAAATGAAGTACTTCAATCGACCTCTCTTACCCGTTGACCAAGATGTGCTCTGATCCGTAGATCTCTGCATCAACACAAGGTATATGGTTCACCATTGTGAAAAGTCCTCTTAGGTGACAGCGAGACTTCTCTTCACCATAGACCTTTTTTTTGGATATGGGCAACAAACACCTCCTAAAGGATCAGTCAAATAGGATGTGCACAAGGGCTCGATTTATCCCAGGTAACACACAACATGCACTTATTTCACCACTCGGTCTACTATGAGACAACACAGAGAAGACTCATGTGTTTGCGTGATGGGGTGACCCATGCATTGCGCCCTCATCTTGCTCTTGCGTGGATTCAACCCCGGGTCTTCTGTGGTGACGAATCCCTTATACAAAGGACCTATGCTGGTAGACCAAAAGGTCTTTGGCTCTTCACCACAGACTCCATCGCAAGTGGTTTGGGTATGATATTATCCATAATATACATGATTCTTGTTGTTAGGCGGGGAATGATATTATCCATATATTATACTTATTTTCGGTGAATTAAGAAAACACAAATTAGTATAAGAACCGATTTAACACAATTCAAAAATAAAAAAACACAAAAAAAACACATTTGTTTTTATTTAATATTAAAATAAAGTGCTACCTTTTTCTCCTAACTTATGAATTAAGTTAAGAACCACCATCTCATCTCATGTCTTATGTCTTAACCACCATTTTTTTTCCTTGCTTCACCAAACAACATCATATTATAAAATAGGGATAAGTTTAATAATTTTGATTAAAAAAATTTATGAAATAATTAATCCATTGAGTATTATAAATTTATGAAATAAAAGGCTTATTCCATTCAATTGTGAGAATTATGTAATGTCATAAAGTTTAAGGGTTAGTTTGCAAAATCAGAAATTCCTATATATATAAACCCCAAATCCGCTGGCGCTCTAGTCTTTCCGTTCGTCATGGAGGTCAAGCTTTCGAAGGAAGCGACTGCGATTCCGACGGTGCTGGTGACCAATGAAGGTGGAATCAACGAAGACGGCCTGCGGATCCTCGTCCAGGTCCTCCTCTCCACTGGCTGTTACCGAGTGCTCGTCTGCGCGCCGGATTCGTGAGCTCTCGATTCGATCTTGTGAATCCATCTCTTCTTTTTTATTACCATCTCGTGTTCGATCATGCGGAAAACTTGGTCTCTTATGTTGTTGATTTTTTTCTTTTCGAATTCGTTTATGTTAGAGATCTTGCTTTTCTTGAAAAAAGGCGTTGCTTGGAGTTCTTGCTTATCGTTAGAGAGGTGGATTTCAGCTGCATGCTTGTGATTCTTCTACTTTTTTCTTGATCTCGTGAATCCATGGGTTCGTTTCAGTACCATTTACTGTCGATCATGGAGGAGATTTTCTTTTGCTTAGTTTTGAATTAGTTTCTTTATATTGATTTACTTTTAAGGTAAACATTTTATTTTTCTTGGAACAAGATATATCTGCATTCTATTCTTCTTGTCTTCTTGATTTTTTCTCGGCGAGAACTCTTCTTTTTCTGTGTTTGCTCTATTTTCTTGGCTTTTTGATCTAACACTGATAAGAAAGGAGTTGCTTATATATGCGAGGATTGAACATAACTTGATCCCAAGATATGATTAGAATGGTTGCACTCCTCTTCAATATTTGGATAACTTTGGATAGCTTGGGACACTTCTTTCTTTTCTTTGTATCTTCTAGTTGCAATAATTTGATGAATAGGTTGTTGTTGGTTTTTTTTTCTTTTCTTTTTTTCTTTTTTTCTGCGAACACTTTTTATATAGCTGCCCTGCCATGCTTGATAAATGGATTTTATTTTATCACATGAAATATTATGTTTGGTGAATATGATACTTCCTAAAAGGATGCTTCCTTATATAATCTCCAGAAGTCAAGCATTTGTTGGTCATGGAATTACTTGGCGTCAAGCTCTGTGTGTCAAACCTGTTAAAATTGAAGGGGCTATAGCTTTTGAAGTAACAGGTTTGTTGTATCTTCCGAATTTGATGTTTCCAGCAAATGTGCCATATCTGTCTTTATATTTTCTCAATCAAACTTTGCAATGATTTTCCCTATCTTCCAAGTCAATTACATTTATTCTCCACACCAGTTAACTGTGAATGGTTGCCCATTTTTTAGTATCAAAACTTTTCATTGATGTGTTCCTTCACAAGCATCACCTGAAGTAGTTGATTCTCCAATTTGTCTTTTAATATTTTTTTTTTCCTAATTACAGAGCATATGATCATGATTATTCAAGTGATTATGACTTTTGTTGTGGACAGATTTTTTAAAGTATAGTCATATAAGTTCTAGATGATGGCTGTGCATGTAAGGATTGCACTTAAAGTTGTTGACAGATATCTCATTTGGAGGTTTGTGGGATTGATGGGTCTAATGATAGAAAATTATAATGCTATTTGAACATCATTAGGGTGAAAATATCGATAGATGTCTTCAACTGCAACCCTACAGGATCAATGAGGTGTAACCCAGGTTATATACACTTTCCTTTTTCCTCTCCTTCTGTGTTACTTGCAAGTGTTGTAATTCAAAGAATTCCAAGAACCAACAACCTGTCCCCCATCTATTACAACAGAAGCCAGTAAGTGAAACTCCATCCATACTACTTGATACTTGGTATTATATTAGGTTGGTCCACTTCGTCAGAGATGGCATACTTTCTCAATTATGATTTACAATCGAGGAAATGTAAGTGAATCTCAACCTTCCATATTGTTTCTGGGAGAAACTTGTCAGAAGATACCAAGTATTTGTTTGAAAAGTTTGTTGGGGATTATCAAATTGCAACAATTATAAGCAATTATAAGATTCATAAAAATTAAAGGGCTAGACCTGTTCTCTCTAAATTCGTAGTCATGTAAAGCTATGCATTGCATGTGACTGCTGCCAGGATTTGTCTCTGAAATATTTTTTCCACTTTAAGCCCTTCTTATAAGAGTAAATGATTATTGTATGTTCTTGTAACACATTTGCATCATTTATTTGTTTTGTTATGATTCTGACCATATTTTATAGCTAATCATCTTATAGATTTGCAATATTCAATTGGCTATCTACGTGATTCTTGTATTATGGCTTGAAGATGGTTTTCACAGGTTTTTATCCAATATTTTTGACATGTTAAACATTACTGGTGGTCTTTCTACTACTTTTAGGTACTCCTGCAGACTGTGCTTCTTTGGGAGTCAGTGGAGTACTCTTTAATGGAACAACTCCCGATCTGGTAATCACCGTAATCCTGAACAAATACTGAAACTCACAGATGCTTGATAACAGGGTGGTCAATTAAGTTATTTCTAGAAGGATTCTTATATACCAGTATTGCCAAATAGTGTACCAGTTAATTCTGTATGATTGTATCATTAAGTTACTAATCTATTTATATGGATGCTGCAGGTACTCAGTGGGATAAATGTTGGTAATACTTGCGCAAATACCATGTTAGTACCACGAATTCCTTTTTCTTATGTGCAATGCAATATCTTTTGGTCATACAAACTATATTAGCAAATTATATTTTAAATTGTTTTTGTTAACCCAGAGTAGAGGTTTGTAATTTGGTATATACCATCAATTGAAGTTTATGTTGTTATGATCCTATCCAAGTCGTGCTATTTAGTGAAGTAGTTCTTATTTGTTGAATTCCGTCTCCAGAATGTGGTTGTATGAAACACATGCTAATGCTATGATATAGTACAGAATTGATTTCAAACATATCCCAGCCTAGTATAGTTCTACTGCTAAATCATTTCTCATATCATTTTCCTACGCTTCCTAATATGGTGAAGAGTAGTGCCAAATACATGACTCTGCCTATGGAGTGACTTTTCTTATTTCTATGAACCACCTTTTGAGGGACTCATCTTAGGATAGTGAGTATCTTAATCCTAGTGATCAGTTTGGTCAATTTCCAATTTCATAAGAAGATTGGTATTTCCAGGACATGGTAACTTCTATTGTTCTCATGAATCTGTTAATTCCATGGCAACAAAAGTCTAAAGAAGGATTTTTTTTATTTCACTCCATCTTTTATTTTTCACTCATTAACTATCGTATTTTTAATCATTGGGCCTAAATTGGCCTTAACCCTTGTGCTAACAAAGTTTCATCTTTCGGAAAAAAAGTTTTCTATTGTATAATAATAAAACCCACATTATCCCCCAAACAATTGTGCCCATCATGACTAATTAATAAATGGTAGATTCTTCTTAGAACACCTTTTTTGTTTCTTATCTGAATGTTATAATGCTCAAAAGTAGGCTTTAGATAAGATTAAATTTTTTTCGAGATTGGTTTACTGTAGTAATTAAAACATGAACCCAGAGATCTCATTAAAACAAGAAATGCCATTTGCTAACAATGTGGTTGCCTGTTACTAGGTAGCTGCTTCTTTCTCCCCACTTTAGTTGATTAAGTGTTGAAGTCTTCTTTAGACTCTTGCTTTTATTAATTTTTCTGATATATAGTTGTTACTCGGGAATGGTGGCTGCTGCGCGGGAGGCAGTCTTGCAAGGTGTACCCTCAATTGCCTTATCATATGGTTGGTGAGTTTTCTTTTATTTTGAAGTTCTTGCTGTTTTGTTATTATCCTTTCCAATCTGCACTCAGAGATAATTGGCATGAAGTTGCTCATGCTGTATTATTCTAAGAAGACTTCAACTCTTTCTACTTTATTAAGCCATGAATTTCATTGCAAACTTTTATCTGTAAAGTGTATGAAAATTTTCAAGCTATGCAAAAATTGTAGCCTAGGTATATTTAAACTGATGTCACAAGAAATTTCTTTATCTAGGAAAACTACATAGGGGATTTATTTATTTATTTATTAAGAGAACGGACCAAACCTAGGGTTTCACAATATACAAGATAAAAGAAATAAATCACGGTTACATTGTTTGGCCTATGGCCTATGTCTATGGGTGAAAATGAATGAAGAGCTTTGTTACGCTCTTTTTAGCTTTAAGTAGAAGAGACTCTCTTAGGGCCTTAAATCATAAAAAGCCACAATAGTACAAGCACTATCCCTGAGCCTTTATCCTATCGCCTATTGAATATTTATACGAAAGTGTTTACACAGATCTTCAGTTATAGTTGTATGGACACATTTTTGTACTTCTGGTTCTCTTATTCTTCAGGTAGAAAAAGTGGTGATCTATTCAATAATATTACACCATATGAGCTACACGGGTTTGATTGAACATGAAACATGATAATTTATTTTGTCATTTTCGTTGGCTTACTATTTCTAATCAAGATACTTTATAGATCTGGAGCATGATGGATGAACTTTAGTGTTTATGGAATAGAAAGTGGTTGACTGCTTTAAAGTTCAAGTACATGTTTTGTAGGGGCACAAGACGATCCACAATATTGCAATATTGTATTACTGGAAATTTTGGTCTATGAAATACACCAAATCACATCAGCAAACATGTACAAGTGGACTGATGCTTGTAGCCTTGTACTTGTGTAGACTTACATGATACCTTACAATAGTTGATGGATGTTTTGCTTTTATTTAGGCAGGGAAGCTCATTAAGTGAAGCATAATAACATTAATGAACAATTTGCCTTAAGCAAGGATGGTTCCTTTGAGTTAAAACTAACGGTGTAGAAGGTCCCTGAAATTCATCCAGATGAATGGTTGATTTTTCCTGATTGTTGTATTCATGTAGTTATGAAATGTTCCTTCATCATGGAGTAGTCAACCTAATGTACATGTTACATTTTGGAAAATCTATCTTACTTGTAAACTCGTTCTTTTTGTCTTGCCAATGAGGTAATTGCTAACTGGGTATGGTGCTTTAATTTTTGTGCCTCTGGTACCCTTACAGGAGGAAGAATATAAGCTCTACTTATGATCTCAAGGTAGCAGCAGAATCATGCTTGCCCATCATAAGTTCTGTGCTGAATGAGATCAAGCATAAGACATTTCCTCCTCAGACTTTCCTTAATATAAATCTGCCAACAAGTGTTTCAAATCATAAGGTGATTTCCGAAACCAGACTGGTTCTTTGTAGAGATATCTCCAGTATGTCATTTTTATTTAAAAGCTTGTGATAGTGCTTTATTTTCATCATAATTCAGTTAAATACCTTATAAGCTATTATGCTAAGCAGATTTTGACATCTTTTCTTTGCTCTGAATATCAAATTTGTGGTTTTGGTGTTCACCATTTACTAGATCTAACCTGATTGTTGGATGTTCTATAGAACTACTATCAAGGAACTCACAAGGACACAGCTTATCATGTGGGCATATCACTTTGTTGTCATATTATACACAACCTATTTGGCATGGAAAGCAATTTCTTGAACTTTTAGATAAGTTTGTAATAGACATTCAAGAAATTGACATAGATTCTGTGCAACATGGTGCACTCTTTGACCCCTATTTCTAGGTCATATGCTTCCTTTGATTTATGTTAATTGACCTCCCAGAGAACATTCGCAAATATTTTGACAGAGATTGATAATTAGTTTGCAACTGAAAAGAGAAGATGGCTGTGCAGCTTCTTCTGTAGAGTTGTTAAGATTTTTTTTTCTTTGTATTGAATCAACTTCAGCTAGAGGTAGCTATCAAGAGTGGGCACCCGCTTGCCTGACATTAGGAAGAAAGAATTTCAGTATTTTCATTGACCTGACTGCTCAACCAGAGCACGTGAAGCTGTTGTTTATGATGTGGCATCTAGGAAGTTTAGTTACCTGTTGTATGTATTTTCAAGTTCTTAATGCGACTAAACCTTTGAAAAAAAAAAATATTACAAATATAATAGAATACATGAGACTGGTTGATTCCAAATGGAAGAGACATTTACCGGTTAAAGGAGTGCTAGGTTCCTTATAGTAGTTTGGATTACGGAAAGATATGAAGAAATTCTTGTAAATTTATTTATTTTTAGCTCAATCTTCTTCTACAAATTTTGCCTAAACCGAACAGGAGACAACAAGCGTGCTGGTAATTTTTATTCTCTTGGCACAAAAGATGGTTGCTTGATCATCTATTAATATATTAAAATGTTCTCATAGAATTGATTTGCTCCCTGTTTGTCTAGATGTTGGGATTATGTCATTGAAACCATTTTATAACTCATTTTTATCTTTGATTGTTGATTCACTTCTTGATGCTAGTTCACTGCTATTGATGTTGACTTTGATTGTTGATGCACTTAACTAACAGTGGATTTGTTTTCCTGTCTGTAGGGATTTAGGTTAACAACAAAACAAGGGAAACTCAACTTGAAAATTGGTTATACTCAGACTAGTTCTGTTGTATTAGTGGAGGGTGATGCAACTGCCGATATGCATGTTATCAATGCGTCTGGCACGGAAAGGGATGCATTTTCATCTCCAGCACAAGAACAATTTTGGCTCAGGAGTGAGATACTGGTACACCTCTTTCAAGATGGTTATTTTCACTACTCTTTTCCAACTTAATTTTGCAAGCTGTTTAACTTCTTGTGGTATTCTACTGATAAAAGTCATCTATTTATCATGCATTGATAACTATATATTTGGATATTGTGCTAATCATTGAATATATTATTTATATGGATTGAGAACAGAATTCTAACGGATAATACATGAATTCTTGCACATACTTGCATCTTTCATGTACTTGAGGACCCAACAGAAAATGAATGACTAATAATCTGCCTTATTTTGTTGTCTCCAAAATTAGGATAACAAAAAATGGTCAATCGAATTTTTATTCAACCCTATAGAATTAGAATTGCTCTTTTTTTTAATAGAAAAAGAATGAAACAGTTTGTCATTTTTTGTTGTAAACCAGGAGGAAGGAAATGATATTGATATTGATATTGAGCACAAAGCCTTTCGAGCAGGATATGTCAGTAGCTACCTGTTGTTGATTTGTTAAAGTTTGCCCACAAGTGTCTTGTTATAAATGACCCAAAAACTACTATTCCATTGCAGATTACAATCACACCTCTAGGCGCTATTTCCTCTTCAGAGTCATATACTGTTCCTTACTTCAGATCTTGGCTACGGAGAATTAAACCTAACCATCGTCATTATTTTTTGTGAGTTTAGTCCGCTACAAAAAGAATTTTAATAACAACCTTGTTGCATTTCCCAGCTGACCTATTTATCTTCTTCAACAGATCCTGACTGGTCCAAATAAACGATCCTTTCAAGATGAACTGTACATAAAATGCGGTAAGTCTATAGTCTGCAGTTTACTCCCATCACTTTTATATACAAACATGCCTGAATGCTCTATCACATCTGCAATAATATCTTTAACACAATTTAAATGCCTCCATGTGTTCTGCAGTTCACAAAATTCAAGGGATGTATACTGTTTCGGAGTAATTTTTGCCGCAATTCATACAAGAAATTACCGTGTCCCCCGATCAGTGTTCTTCCATTCGTTAATCCAAGATGAAAACAATGTTCTTTCATACTAAATTTCAAGTGTCAAGCTGTGCTTACTGCATAAAATGTCACATGAATTCATTAGACAAATATTTTCTCAGTTGTAAATTCCAATATGCCAGGGTGTTATTGGCTAAAGAGTCAATTCTGATGTAAAATTCTCACCCATCCGTAATTTCATAAACATCAAGGAGTTTTCCGCATAAGTTTTCAAGTCCGACAATTTGATAAATTTTATGGATTTATTTGTAAAACTGTAAAAAAAATTCAGAAAACCTCTATAACGCCCCGACCTGAATTCTGGGACCTTGAGCATGTGAACAGATCGGCCGTACCCAAGTGGAGACGAGCCCCACTTGAATACAAGCCTAAGTAATCAAAAGTAGATAACATTAAATCAATCAAGAGTCTCAATAATAATAACAAATATCCTCCATAACGACAGCAGAAATAAAATAAATCATAAAGGGTCCACAAGCCCTACACAAGTCCAGGCCCTACAAAGGTCCTAAATAAAATGTCCTCACACAGAAACAAAAGATAAGGAGATCTTCCGACCTCAGCAAAAATCCCACCCCGACTCTTGAACGTCTCCTGAGCCCGAGTCACCTACTCCTCAGGACCTGAAATAAGAGAAAGGAAAAGTGATGAGCTTTCGAATGGAAAGCCCAGTAAGTAAGTACCCTGCAAAGATCTCAAAAATATAAGTGCAATAAGATGATATCAAAATCTAAGAATCATCAAGCAATAGGGCTACACCCCACACAAACAGATCCTAGGAGTCTACCCTAATCATCAGCAATGGTACGACTCCTGTCCAGCAATAGCCCTCAGGGCTCTGAAAGAGATTTCCAAAAATAGCTCAACAATGATCCCCTGGAGAATAACACAGCCTCGGGCTGCAAGCGACAAACTTGTCGCCACTCGGTAGCGCCACCACTCGTACATGTCAACATGTGAACCAATCCCACTGACATGCAGGACAACCAGAGTACCGTCCCTCTGGCATGGCAAGCTGAAACACCAGGGTGTCCCGTCTATGAATGTTCCCAAACTGGAGCCTCATTTCTACACTAAACCGGGCGAAGGACTAAACTCAGTTGGCAGGCGCATACCTCCCGGCTAGCACATAAGACCATGTGCCCATGATCGAGTGTCGGCCCATGGTGGGTAAGTCCAACAGAGCATTCCAACAAACAAGTGATAATAACACTGCCACTAGCACATCAATCACACACATACGAGGAAAGAGAGAGCAATAATAATCATGTATGTGTATGCATCCAAGAACAATATGTACCATAAAGAAAGACATGCTAACAACCAACATTCATCAAAACAAGAAACCCAAACAATGGGTGGAATCAAGGCAAGAGTAACTTACCTCTATGAACGAAGTATGGAATATCACGGTACTCCCTCCTGACGCACCTCTATGTCAAAATCTAACAACAATAACCCTATCTTAGTGTTAAAATAAGGTGATTACTATTCACATTAGTGTTAATGTAACATTCAGATTATTCTGCGCAGTCTCATTAAACCGCTTATAACTTTTGATCCAGGAACCCGATCGAGTGATCTAAGGCTCATTGGAAATATCTCTTCCTCATCTTTCCAATGGTATATTATACGCCCCTATCAGGGTACTCACAAATTGCCAAATTTGTCAGTCGAAGGGGATAGCCAGACTGCAGCCACTCAAGGTATCAACTCCAGATCTAAATTAAATCCATTTAAAATACACTATTAATCATTTCCAACCAGACTTGACCCAACTTGTTAAAATGGGTCCATACTTTTAACATAAATTAGTCATCAAACCAAACCCCTCTCTAATAACTTGGTCAAACCCCTTTCAAATGGTCTATCTTCTTTTACTCATTATTAACATCAATAGAAATCCTCTAAACACCCAACAGAGATCCATCATATAAAAATATATTTCATGAAACATCATCTCTCTTAGTCCTCTAATGGTGTTCACTAGTATTCATGGAGTTCGAATCACCCTCTCATCTATTACTATGCCATAAGCCAGGCATCCTTCTGTCACCAAGTTACTACCCACCTCTATCCATGTACTCATCCTCATAACCATGTAGTAAAGAAAACTTCCAAAATTTACTAAACTCTTAGCAGGCACTCCTTGTGGTCATGGACAGTCAACAAAACTCCAATGAAAATCCAACTCCAAAAATTCATGCATTGACCTAACAAAGGACAGTGACCACTATGCACCTGCAGAGCCACATCAAGTGCCATTTTCAAGTTTCAAGACCAACTTATCTTTCCTAACTAATGGGATCCATCCATCAAGTATTTCCTCAAAGTTTATTCATGCTCTCAACCTTCATTGACGGATACTAACAAGGATCAAAACCATCAACATGCTTTGAAAACTTATAAACCTAAGATAAATCAGTGAACACAATCATCACCATCATTCTCTTGGCCACCTTCTACAGCCCATAGAACACAATAATTAACAATAGAGTCCATCAACAATCATTGGATGACACACAAACCTTAGGAATTACTATCATTGACATGCCTATCCAAGAATAAATTTATACAAGTAAACCTTCAAGGTCAGATCAAGTGAATATCCTTGTTCATACTCACACATAGATACATTTCATCCAAATATATAAGTCTTCCTCTCTGTATATATATATATATATATATATATATATATATATTGTAACCTTTAATCCCAGCCACAGCACGTGTTTCAATCCATTAATGGGCAGCCAAAGCTTGATTCCATTAATGGTTGCCAAGCATATTACTCTCACATTCTATATATATATATATATATATATATATATATATATATATATATTTATATTGGAGAAAGGAAACACAAGACAAAACAAAGCAAAACACTCTTTTTATTCATAAGTGGGAGAGACTACATCTTTCTCTTATCTAGAGAAGGAGACTACATCCAACTCCCTTGAGAGGGAAGACCTAACTCCACCTTAGATCTCGCTCTGACTCTTACAAACACACTTAGCCCTTATTTATAGAAGGTATAAGGGGCATAGAAGTAATTTACTACATTACATCATTGCTTAAGAGATAAGAAGATGCTTAAGAGATTAGGATGATGACGTGGTTGTCCTTTGGATGCTTCAAAGATAAGAGAATATATTCTTTCTTATCTTGAGGGAATATATTCTTCCACTTCTTCTTCCATCCAATATTCATGATAGTACTATGTGGTCCTGATCACTATTCAATCGAGTACTATTCATCACTATTCATCCGAGTACTATTCATCATCTTCTTCTTCCATCCAATCCCACCACGCTTCAAAGCGAACTCTGATGGTGATCAACTTGATCATTGATCCATTCGAAGATTGTCGACCTTTGCTTCATTCGAAGGCCATCTGAGATAGAGCAATGGAGCCTAGAGAGACAGAGCTTTACCTCTCGAACACCCAAGAGAGCCCTGTGCGCCATCCTCGGCAAAAACGGGCGATAGCTGGGAATTTACAACCTCAGGCCTCAGCTTCATCTCTGAATCCATTACTACTGGCTCCACACAGCATGAACTCCTTCTACTAGCATCGCGTCAAGCAAAAGTCTTCTACTGTCTTTGATTCAAGCTTGGAGGAGAACCAACATAGTAGCTTCGTCGGCGTAGACGGTCCGAAAGGATTAGAAGCTCTGATACCATTATATTGGAGAAAGGAAACACAAGACAAAACAAAGCAAAACACTCTTTTTATTCATAAGTGGGAGAGACTACATCTTTCTCTTATCTAGAGAAGGAGACTACATCCAACTCCCTTGAGAGGGAAGACCTAACTCCACCTTAGATCTCGCTCTGACTCTTACAAACACACTTAGCCCTTATTTATAGAAGGTATAAGGGGCATAGAAGTAATTTACTACATTACATCATTGCTTAAGAGATAAGAAGATGCTTAAGAGATTAGGATGATGACGTGGTTGTCCTTTGGATGCTTCAAAGATAAGAGAATATATTCTTTCTTATCTTGAGGGAATATATTCTTCCACTTCTTCTTCCATCCAATATTCATGATAGTACTATGTGGTCCTGATCACTATTCAATCGAGTACTATTCATCACTATTCATCCGAGTACTATTCATCATCTTCTTCTTCCATCCAATCCTCTATTTTAGTCACCTCCTTTACGTTATGTATGTGGTTTTTCGGTTCTTACTTAGTCGGGAAGATATAGTGGACCCGGATGTCAGTCCTGAGAAAGGAAAGGCCCAGTAAGGCACTTAAGAAGTAGGTGTAAAGTCCAGGCCTGAGGTTGTAAATTCCCAGTCTAATACCCGTCCTGCCGTGTGAAGGCGCCTAGGGTTCATTTTGGGTGTTCGTATACCATAAATATAGGGGGGGTACAACAAACCGTTGTATTCAAGAGGGTGTATGCTCTACTCGGTACTCACTCA
Organism: Dioscorea zingiberensis; assembly: GCA_026586065.1. Classification (NCBI taxonomy): domain Eukaryota; kingdom Viridiplantae; phylum Streptophyta; class Magnoliopsida; order Dioscoreales; family Dioscoreaceae; genus Dioscorea; species Dioscorea zingiberensis. Next base: position 48,672 of record JAGGNH010000070.1, on the reverse strand, counting down.
ATTATCTTGCAGGATATGGCCAAATTTTTTACTCAGGGATATTTCACACGAGATTCACTATTTATCGTCTTCTTCCTTATGACTATATGTAGGGTCGTTCATCTTTACCTAGGTCAATAGTGGAGAAGGACTAGCAACCAAGAAACCAAAGGCCTACACAAGAACAAAGTCATTACCTCACCTAACACCCAAAATGAACCTAGCTTTCACACCCAAGCAGACGGGTATTAGGACTGGAATTTACAACCTCAGCCTGGACTTTACACCTACTTCTTAAGTGCCTTCTTGGGCCTTTCCTTTCTCAGATCGACATCCGGGTCCACTATATCTTCCCGACTAAGTAAGAACCGAAAAACCACATACATAACGTAAAGGAGGTGACTAAAATAGATTTAACAATGGCATCCTTTTCGTGTGAGTATAAAGTAAATGATAAGTGCAATGTTTACAAACACAAAAATATACCAGAGAATAGAAAGAATAATTTGGCAGGCCATACCTTTTAAGATAAAAGAGGTTTCCCTTTCGAGGGGACGAAGGAAGAGAGCTTACACGAAGGATGAGAAAAAACCAAGCTTTATTGCAATCAACAAGTGTTTACAGGACTTGGACTCTCATAGCACACATACCGAAAGGAACACTCAAAGAAAAGCTTACAATATGCGTGATATTCTCACGATTTTTCCCGATGCTTAGAAACTTCGTAATGAGCTTCCTTATATAGACAAGAGAGACTTGTTTCCCAAGTAAACTTGGAGTGCAAGTCAAGTTCAAGATCGGCTATCACGAAATTCGCTTTCTTGTATACCAAGAAAGCATAACCATGATGATTATTCTAGTTACTCATCATATTCCTTACTTGTGGTCCAAGAAGGAATATATTCTATTCTTCTTGAGCAAGAGAGAATATGATGATAATACACACTACTACTCATGAGAGAATCTCATGATAACTCATGCTAATCGCATACTTGGACGGCAAAATTTTGGGTAGTAACCTACTAGCATGATAGTAAATGCAAGAAAAATAACCTTACACCCATGGTTTGCCATCATCAAGCTCAACATGGGGTTAAAGAGGTCCGTGACAACCGCAGAGACACGGTTCCTCGTCGAGATCTTCACCTGGTTGGCAGAGATGGTGTGGCATTTCTGGAGTGGGATTTGGTGCGGGAGTGTCCGGGTTGGTGGAGAACGAGAAAAACCGTCACGGAGGCGTAGGTGTTGTAGAATGCCGCCAAGCGATAACGCGTTCGATCTCTCGAGGTAGTTCGGGAGGAAGGTATCACCGGGCCGGTCTGCGATATTGAATCGTATCAAGTGAGGCCTCAACAAGGACCCGGTTAGCCTTTGGCGCACTCGCCATCTTTGGAGCAATCGAGGGTCGTGTTGTAGAAGCGGGATCATGGAAGATGAATCAAGGACGCCGAGGGTAGAGTCGAGAGAAATGACCAGTGGAGACCGGAGGGGCGTTCTTGGGCGTGAAATTGGCCCGGGCTAGCCTCGCCTTTTCCATCTGAAGCTTAGCTAACTTTTCTTTTAATTCCGCGAGCTGAATATGAGCTGGCTTGCTAGAGGCTTTCAGTAAAGAGTCAACGACGGAGTGCTGAGTTCTGACTACATCAGAAAGGATATTTATTTCGGCATTCAGGTCAAGGAGTTCATTGATAAGTAGTTTTTGAACAGGGATAGGAGTCGGGCGTAGGAAGGCTAAAACATTTTGTTGAAGTCTGGGCAGGACGGGTGAGGCTTTTGGTCTAGGTTCAGAAGGTCTTCATCTGTGAAGGTATCGGCAGGCTGAGGAAATTCCATGGTTAGGAATCTGGAGGTTTTGGTTCTTTTGAGGAAAGGAGTATGTTTCATGGAGAGGCTTATGAATTTTGGTGGAAATTTTGGTGCAATTTATAAGAGAAAAAGTTAGTATAAATTATTCTTACCATACTACGTCATATGGAGTGAAAGTACTTGGATATGACTAAAGGAGATTCGGATTCTGGATAGAAAGAAGATATAAGTGGCTAAAATTTAGGATTCGTGGCTAAAAATTGGCTAAATATTAAAAGTGGCTAGATGCGATGTAATCCTTTAAGCATATATGCTTTATAAGTGGCTACAAAATGCTTCTTTAGTAGCTAGCATGCTTATAAGTGGCTAGATGCAAAGGAAAATACTAAGGAATATGGCTAATGGCTAAGATTCGCGCTAGAGAATCTTATAAATGGCTATTCCACTATCTTTTCTTTTTAAATCGGATTCTTACGAGTTGATGGGCTCTCCTAGGTCATGATCAGGACTAGTTGCTTCCTGACTAAGGTTCTTCTGTCCCATATTTAACAAGTCTGAATTTAAACTAAGCTTAATTCCTAAAGAATTACTCGAGTGTCTCTCCTAATTAAAGTATCGATCCCACTATTTTACGGATAATCGAAACTAATTGATTATAATCTTGGCTTTTTGGGAAAGCCACACCCATCATGAGGATTTGATAAGTCTTTACACGCGAACTTGCCGCATTGGGACTAACCAATGATGTTTTAGCTTCATTGATAACTCTTGATGATATTTTGGGCAAATATCGATACATCAACGGATTTGATATGTCTTTACCAATTCTTGCTTGCATTGGACTAGTTGTTGGTTTGTCAACCCCAAATGATGGTTTTGATAGCGGAGATATATAATAATTGTAGTAGACATGGTGCTTTGCAAAGTAAATGCATCCGAAATATTTTCAAAACCCTTATAAAGAGGATTTTTAAAATCCTTTACACTGTCCTATGACTTCGCACCGGTGGAAAAACTCCAGCTTTTAAAACCGCTATTAATGCGCATAAAATTTAAAATTACATTGCCTAGAATTATAGATATAAAATGCTCTAATGCATTAATGCGCAGTATGAAAATATTTAGGGTCTCAGATTAATTTTATTTTTGCTATCCAAAGATTATCTAAAAGACATCGTCATTCTACGTAGACTGAAATGTCTGTAATGTTTTAAAGAGAGATTTGACGTGAGGGAAAACTTTGTAAAGGAATATTACCAAATTTAATAAAGTCCGTTTGAAAAGAAGTCGGCATTTATGCGCCTTTATTTTAGGTACTGATTGATCACTTTGACTAGCTGCATCGATGCATAAACAGGCTTGGCATTAGAAACAATTATTTGTCTGCTTAGTGCATCAGCTAGCCGGTTATCTACTCCTTTAATATGCTCGAACTTAATGTTGTAACCATTACCATTAATTCTATCTAAGAGATTTAACCATCTACGTTTACTACTTCTTTTTTCATGCATCTTATTGTAAAAACTTATTATAGCTTCACAATCTGTTCGCACAAGGAATTCCTTTTTACCTAAAATATGCATACGAAATGTGTCTAAAGCATAAATTATGGCTAATACTTCTGCGTCTATACTACTAACATTACCTCTTTCTTTATACTGACCACTTGCATATCCACATATTTTTTCGTCATTCTCATTGGGGTAAGGTATTTATGTGGTTTGGCCTTCAATCTTGCTCCCCAACCGAGGCTTGACCCATCTGTCTCGATTATAATGTAATCACTGTCAAGCGGTAATTGTAAATCCGGGAGTTTAACTACCAAATCTTTGATTTGTTGTACAAGCTTTCTATCTTCTAGGTTAAACGTTTTTTGGCCTTTTGAAGATGTTTTTGCATATAATGGGCCAGCAAGCTTGCTTAAATCTTTAATAAAGCTTCTTGCATAATTCAATAGTCCTAAGAAGGAATCAGACTTCTTAGTTTAACCTAACTCATCTCTTGAAATCTAAAATTTTCTTGGTTATATGTTCTTGGAGCTTAATTCTTCCATCACCAATTTCCATTCCAAGGAATTTGACATTTTTCTTAAAGAGTTCCATTTTCTTCTTACTAATAATAATACACCATGTTTAATGAATTCAAAAAGACAATTTGTAAATGACTAATGTGATCGATCAATGTTTTTACTAAATACAAGAATGTCATCTATATAAGCAAGAACAAACTTGTCATACTTGGTAAAAATTTCATCCATTTTTAGATTTGGAAGATTGATGGTGCATTTTTCAATCCAAAAGGCATAACTAACCATTCAAAATGTCCTTCGGGGCAAGAAAAGGCTGTCAATTCAATACTATCAGGGTGCATTTTGACTTGCCAAAACCCTGACTTGCAATCAAATTTACTAAAAAGACTTTAGCATTTTGAATCTTTGTTAATTAGGCCGATTTTTATGCACGGGATGTCATAACTGTCTTCTTTGGTATTATCATTAAGTCTTTTATAATTGATGACCATTCGAGATTTTCCACGAACTATTTCACTGTGATTTCGCACAATAAAAGCTGTTGACCTATGTGGAGAAATAGATTTGCGAATAAGTTTTAATTTTAAAAGATCGTCAATGTGAATCTTAAAATCTTCTTTATCTAAGTTTGAAAATTCTATTTTTCCTGTCTTAATTATATAATTTGGATTAAGAATATCTAATTTGCAGTAAATCTTATTATTTTCCCAATACTTAAGGGGATTTTCTCCAATTATTTCAAGGTAATCTAACTTCTTTAAAAGTTCATCGATATCTTTTTTGTTTCTAATGGACGTTATTTCTCTATATATTTTAGTATTGTCTAGGAAGTTTACTTCAATATCTGGGGTATCATTATAACTAATCTCTACTTCCCAGTCTTCATTGTCTTCTAATTCTATTAAATCTGTTTTACAGGTTCCCTTTACAGGGCATAAGCAAGGTTCTGCTGTATCTGTTTTAAGACGTTTGACTGTCGTAAGGCGAGGCTTTGCTGGAGTAATAGGGAGAAAAAGAGAAGATCGACTAAGTATCACATAATCTTTTGTAAAGGTCATTTGTCCATTATCTGTCAGAATAAAGTTTAGACCTAATACAAAATCGGCTGTATTATTCATCTTTTTCCTTGTCCATACATGAGGTAAAGGAAAGGAATCTGAGAAGTAGTTACAATTTGTAAAAAAACTTATTTTCATGTTTTCTATATAAGTTAAGTAACTGTTATAACTACCATCCATTTGCTGTCCATAAGTAACTTTTTTCGCTTCCTTTAAGTGTTGTAACGGAATATGTTTTTCATTTATAATGCATCGTGTACTACCAGTATCAATTAAAGCTTCTAAGTAAATTTCTAATCCATCGTCTAAGATTAATTTTACTTTAACTGAGATGTAGGACATTTTTGGATCATTACATACTCGTTCACTATCAACGAGTGAATATTCACTACTACATAACTGGCTGCTTGGGATAATCGGTGTTGAAGAAGAAGAAGGGGTATTTCTGGCTAAGTTATGTTTAACTATCTTTAATTCCTCTTCTACGATATCAAGTCTACTTTCTAAAATTCTAAAACGGCTTTTATCAATCCGATTTTCAGTATTAGCTGGAGCTAGAGATACCTCAAATCTTGTTTGAATACACTTAATGCATCCTTCAGTGTAGCATAGTGTGCATTTTGCTCGATTAAACTTGCTAGGGAAAAATTTGCAGATAAAACAAGGTATGTTATCAAGACCTGCTTTAATCTTCCAATCATGATCACAAATTTGTACATCCATTAATTCATTATCAGCATCATAATCTAGGAAGTAATCAGAATTCAAATTCCATGGATTATTATGATAAGAGTGAAGAGATGACTCCAATAAACCAGGTGTTAAGATTAATGTTTTATTATCAAAGTAATAATAAAGTTCTAACTTCGTAGATTACGAAAATATTGTCTATATGTGCTATAAGAATTTGTGGGACATTTGGAATTTGCATGCATATGTTTTTAGAATCTTGCTTAAAGATATATTCCAAATAATAAAAATCAATTCGAATATGCCATAGATCGATGTTGTGAAACAACTGTAGACAATCAATCTGAAGTTTTTCAATGCTTAACTGTTTAAACGGATTTGGATCAATTCGAGGTAATTCAGGCATTTCAGGAATATCTACTATTTCCATAAAGTTTAGATCAAAATTAAACATATTATCTTTTTCAATCATTTCATCAATAAATGTGTGTCTGTCGCTATCATCACTATCGGATTCATAAACCTCTTCGAAAGGAACACTCAAAGAAAAGCTTACAATATGCAGGATATTCTCACGATTTTTTCCCGATGCTTAGAAACTCAGAATGAGCTTCCTTATATAGACAAGAGAGACTTGTTTCCCAAGTAAACTTGGAGTGCAAGTCAAGTTCAGCATCGTCATCATGAAATTCGTTTCTTGTATACCAAGAAAGCATAACCATGATGATTATTCTAGTTACTCATCATATTCCTTACTTGTGGTCCAAGAAGGAATATATTCTATTCTTCTTGCAGAGCAAGAGAGAATATGATGATAATACACACTACTACTCATGAGAGAATCTCATGATAACTCATGCTAACTGCGCATATGGACTGACCTTTGGGTAGTAACCTACTAGCATGATAGTAAATGCAAGAAAAAATAACCTTACACCCATGGTTTGCCATCATCAAGCTCAACATGGGGGTTAAGGGGTCCGTGACAACCGCAGAGACACGGTTCCTCGTCGAGATCTTCATCGGTTGACAGAGATGGTGTGGCAGCTGCTGGAGTGGGATTTGGTGCAGGAGTGTCAGTTGGTGGAGGAACAGAAAAACCGTACGGGACGTAGGTGTTGTAATGCTGCTGGTGCGCATAACGTTCCTGATCTCTGAGGTAGTTCAGGAGGAAGGTATCACCGGGGCTGGTCTGATATTGAATCGTATCAAGTGAGGCCTCAACAAGGACCCGGTTAGCGGCTGGCGCTCGCCATCTTTGGAGCACCGAGAACGTGTTGTAGAGCGGGATCATGGAAGATGAATCGAAGGACGTCAGGTAGGAGTCGAGAGAAATGACCAGGGAGACCGGAGGGGCGTTGCTGGGCGGCATGAAATTTGGCGGCTAGCTCGTCTTTTTCCATCTGAAGCTTAGCTAACTTTTCTTTTAATTCCGCGAGCTGAATATGAGCTGGCTTGCCAGAGGCTTTCAGTAAAGAGTCAACGACGGAGTCTTTGAAGTTGACTACATCAGAAAGGATATTTATTTCGGCATTCAGGTCAAGGAGTTCATTGATAAGTAGTTTTTGAACAGGGATAGGAGTCGGGCGTAGGAAGGCTAAAACATTTTGTTGAGTCTGGGTGAGACGGCTGAGGCTTTGGTCTAGGTTCAGAAGGTCTTCATCTGTGAAGGTATCGGCAGGCTGAGGAAATTCCATGGTTAGGAATCTGGAGGTTTTGGTTCTTTTGAGGAAAGGAGTATGTTTCATGGAGAGGCTTATGAATTTTGGTGGAGCTGGAGCTGCAATTTATAAGAGAAAAAGTTAGTATAAATTATTCTTACCATACTCGTCATATGGAGCTGAGTACTTGGATGTGACTAAAGGAGATTCTGATTCTGGCTAGAAAGAAGATATAAGTGGCTAAAAATTAAGATTAGTGGGCTAGAATTTTAAAAGTGGCTAGATGCGATGTAATCCTTTAAGCATATATGCTTTATAAGTGGCTACAAAATGCTTCTTTAGTAGCTATCATGCTTATAAGTGGCTAGATGCAAAGGAAAATACTAAGGAATATGGCTAATGGCTAAGATTCGTGCTAGAGAATCTTATAATGGCTATTCCACTATCTTTTTCTTTTTTAAATCAGATTCTTCTGAGTTGATGGGCTCTACAGGGTCATGATCAGGACTAGTTGCTTCCTGACTAAGGTTCTTCTGTCCCATATTTAACAAGTCTGAATTTAAACTAAGCTTAATTCCTAAAGAATTACTTTGAGTGTCTCTCCTAATTAAAGCATCGTCCACTATTTTCTGGATAATAGAAACTAATTGATTATAATCTTGGCTTTTTGGGAAAGCCACACCCATCACAGGATTTGATAAGTCTTTACCTGCAACCTGTTGCACAGGACTAGCCAATGATGTTTTAGCTTCATTGATAACTCTTGATGATATTTTGGGCAAATATCCAGCCATCAACGGATTTGATATGTCTTTACCAATTGCCGTTTGCATTGGACTAGCTGTTGGTTTGTCAACCCCAACAGTGGTTTTGATAGCAGGAGATATATAATAATTGTGACCGAGATGGTGCTTTGCAAAAGTAAATGCATCTGAAATATTTTCAAAACCCTTATAAAGAGGATTTTTAAAATCCTTTACTAATCGCCTATGACTTCTGCACTGTGGAAAAACTCAGCTTTTAAAACCGGCTATTATCAAGATAAAATTTAAAATTCTGTCTAGAATTATAGATATAAAAATGCTCAGCTAATGCATTAATGCAGGTATGAAAATATTTAGGGTCTGTATTAATTTTATTTTTTGCTATCCAAAGATTATCTAAAAGACATCATTTGTTCTACTGAGACCTAAGAAATGTAATACTTGTAATGTTTTAAAAGAGAGATTTGGCGTAGGAAAACTTTGTAAAGGAATATTACCAAATTTAATAAAGTCGAGTGAAAAGAAGGTGGCCATTAATGCGCCTTTATTTTTAGGCATTACTGATTGATCATCACCTTTGACCGCCGTGATCAGGTCGTGCATAAACAAAGTTTGGCATTAGAAACAATTATTTGTCTGCTTAGTGCATCAAATTTAGGCTGGTTATCTACTCCTTTAATATGCTCGAACTTAATGTTGTAACCATTACCATTAATTCTATCTAAGAGATTTAACCATCTACGTTTACTACTTCTTTTTTCATGCATCTTATTGTAAAAACTTATTATAGCTTCACAACTGTCAAGACAAGGAATTCCTTTTACCTAAAATATGCATACTGAAATGTGTCTAAAGCATAAATTATGGCTAATACTTACAGCGTCTATACTACTAACATTACCTCTTTCTTTATCTTCGACCACTTGCATATCCACATATTTTTTCGCCATTCGTGACCAGGTGTATTTATGTGGTTTGGCCTTTAGTCTTGCTTCTCCCCAACCGAGGCTTGACCCATGCAATGCTTGATTATAATGTAATCACTGTCAAGCGGTAATTGTAAATCCGGGAGTTTAACTACCAAATCTTTGATTTGTTGTACAAGCTTTCTATCTTCTAGGTTAAACGTTTTTTGGCCTTTTGAAGATGTTTTTGCATATAATGGGCCAGCAAGCTTGCTTAAATCTTTAATAAAGCTTCTTGCATAATTCAATAGTCCTAAGAAGGACTGTAACTTCTTAGTTTCGCCTAACTCATCTACTGAGAAATCTAAAATTTTCTTGGTTATATGTTCTTGGAGCTTAATTCTTCCATCACCAATTTCCATTCCAAGGAATTTGACATTTTTCTTAAAGAGTTCCATTTTCTTCTTACTAATAATAATACCATGTTTAATGAATTCAGCAAAGACAATTTGTAAATGACTAATGTGATCGTCAATGTTTTTACTAAATACAAGAATGTCATCTATATAAGCAAGAACAAACTTGTCATACTTGGTAAAAATTTCATCCATTTTTCGTTGAAAGATTGATGGTGCATTTTTCAATCCAAAAGGCATAACTAACCATTCAAAATGTCCTTCGGGGCAAGAAAAGGCTGTCCATTCAATACTATCTGGGTGCATTTTGACTTGCCAAAACCCTGACTTGCAATCAAATTTACTAAAGACTTTAGCATTTTGAATGCTGTTAATTAACTGATTTTTATCTGGGATGTCATAACTGTCTTCTTTGGTATTATCATTAAGTCTTTTATAATTGATGACCATTCGAGATTTTCCACGAACTATTTCACTGTGATTTCGCACAATAAAAGCTGTTGACCTATGTGGAGAAATAGATTTGCGAATAAGTTTTAATTTTAAAAGATGCAATTGATGTGAATCTTAAAATCTTCTTTATCTAAGTTTGAAAATTCTATTTTTCCTGTCTTAATTATATAATTTGGATTAAGAATATCTAATTTGCAGTAAATCTTATTATTTTCCCAATACTTAAGGGGATTTTCTCCAATTATTTCAAGGTAATCTAACTTCTTTAAAAGTTCATCGATATCTTTTTTGTTTCTAATGGACGTTATTTCTCTATATATTTTAGTATTGTCTAGGAAGTTTACTTCAATATCTGGGGTATCATTATAACTAATCTCTACTTCCCAGTCTTCATTGTCTTCTAATTCTATTAAATCTCATTTCTGAGTTCCCTTCTGAGAGCATAAGCATGAGGATTCTGCTATGCTATACATTTTAAGGCGTTTGTATGCGTAAAAGGCGAGGCTTTCTTTGGAGTAATAGGGGAGAAAAGAGAAGATCGACTAAGTATCACATAATCTTTTGTAAAGGTCATTTGTCCATTATCTCTGTAGGAATAAAGTTTAGACCTAATACAAAATAAATTTGTATTATTCATCTTTTTCCTTGTCCATACATGAGGTAAAGGAAAGGAATCTGAGAAGTAGTTACAATTTGTAAAAAAACTTATTTTCATGTTTTCTATATAAGTTAAGTAACTGTTATAACTACCATCCATTTGCTGTCCATAAGTAACTTTTTTCGCTTCCTTTAAGTGTTGTAACGGAATATGTTTTTCATTTATAATGCATCGTGTACTACCAGTATCAATTAAAGCTTCTAAGTAAATTTCTAATCCATCGTCTAAGATTAATTTTACTTTAACTGAGATGTAGGACATTTTTGGATCATTACATACTCGTTCACTATCAACGAGTGAATATTCACTACTACATAGCGTTTTGCTTGGGATAATCGATTGTTGAAGAAGAAGAAGGGGTATTTAAAGGCTAAGTTATGTTTAACTATCTTTAATTCCTCTTCTACGATATCAAGTCTACTTTCTAAAATTCTAAAACGGCTTTTATCAATCCGATTTTCAGTATTAGCTGGAGCTAGAGATACCTCAAATCTTGTTTGAATACACTTAATGCATCCTTGATTGTAGCATAATAATGCAGCATTTTGCTTTCGATTAAACTTGCTAGGGGAAAATTTACTTGAGATAAAACAAGGTATGTTATGAGACTGCTTTAATCTTCCAATCATTGATCTAAATTTGTACATCCATTAATTCATTATCGACATCATAATCTAAGGAAGTAATCGTAATTCAAATTCCATGGATTATTATGATAAGAGTGAAGAGATGACTCGATAAACCAGTGTTAAGATTAATGTTTTATTATCAGAAGTAATAATAAAGTTCGAACTTCAGGAGATTACGAAAATATTGTCTATATGTGCTATAAGAATTTGTGGGACATTTGGAATTTGCATGCATATGTTTTTTAGATCTTTGCTTAAAGATATATTCCAAATAATAAAAATCAATTCGAATATACCATAGATCGGAAAGTGTTATTGAAACAATGTAGACAATCAATCCAGAGTTTTTCAATGCTTAAGCTAGCATTTAAGCAGATTTGGATCAATTCGAGGAGTAATTGGGCATTTCGGGAATATCTACTATTTCCATAAAGTTTAGATCAAAATTAAACATATTATCTTTTTCAATCATTTCATCCAATAAATGTGTGCAGCCAGCTATCATGCACTATCGATTCATAAAACCTCTTCGAAAGGAACACTCAAAGAAAAGCTTACAATATGCAGGATATTCTCACGATTTTTTCCCGATGCTTAGAAACTCAGAATGAGCTTCCTTATATAGACAAGAGAGACTTGTTTCCCAAGTAAACTTGGAGTGCAAGTCAAGTTCAGCATCGTCATCATGAAATTCGTTTCTTGTATACCAAGAAAGCATAACCATGATGATTATTCTAATTACTCATCCTTATTCCTTACTTGTGGTCCAAGAAGGAATATATTCTATTCTTCTGAGAGCAAGAGAGAATATGATGATAATACACACTACTACTCATGAGGAGAGAATCTCACGATAACTTATCACTAATCGCTACTGACATGCGCACAGCTGACCTTTGGGTAGTAATCTACTAGCATGATAGTAAATGCAAGAAAAATAACCTTACACCCATTGGTTTGCCATCATCAAGCTCAACATGGGGTTAAGGGTCCGTGACAACCGCAGAGACACCTGGGTTCCTCGCCGAGATCTTCATCGGTTGGCCGAGAGATGGTGTGGCATTTCTTGGAGTGGGATTTGGTGCAGGAGTGTCAGTTTGCGGTGGAACAAGAAAGCCGTACGGGACTTAGGTGTTGTAATGCTGCTGGTGTTCATACTGCTCCTGATTTCTGAGGTAGTTCAGGAGGAAGGTATCACCTGGGTTGGTCTGATACTGGATGGTATCGAGAGAAGCTTCAACAAGAACCAGTTGGCACTGGCACTCACCATCTTTGGAGCAATCGAAAGTACATGTTGTAGAAGCGGGATCATGGAAGATGAATCGAAGGGCGTCGGGTAGGAGTCGAGAGAAATGACCGGGGAGACCAGGAGGGGCGTTCTTGGAAGCGGCATGAAATTTGTGACTAGCCTGCTCTTTTTCCATCCAAGCTTAGCTAACACTTTTCTTTTAATTCCTTGGTGAATATGAGGCGGCTTGACAGGAGGGCTTTCAAAGAAGAGTCAACGACCAGTCTTGAAGTTCGACTACATCGAAAGGATATTTATTTCTGGCATTCAGTCAAGGAGTTCATTGATAAGTAGTTTTGAACGAGGATAGGAGTGAGTAGGAAGGCTAAAACATTTTGTTGAGTCACGGGTGAGACTAGTGAGGCTTTGGTCTAGGTCAAGGTCTTCATCTGTGAAGGTATCCCATTTGAGGAAATTCCATGGTTAGGAATCTGGAGGTTTTGGTTCTTTTGAGGAAAGGAGTATGTTTCATGGAGAGGCTTATGAATTTTGGTGGAGCTGGAGCTGCAATTTATAAGAGAAAAAGTTAGTATAAATTATTCTTACCATACTCGTCGTATCTAAAAAACATATGCATGCAAATTCCAAATGTCCCACAAATTCTTATAGCACATATAGACAATATTTTCGTAATCTCTGAGTTCGAACTTTATTATTACTTTGATAATAAAACATTAATCTTAACACTGCCGGTTTATTGGAGGTCATCTCTTCACTCTTATCATAATAATCCATGGAATTTGAATTACGATTACTTCCTAGATTATGATCGCGATAATGAATTAATGGATGTACAAATTTGTGATCATGATTGGAAGATTAAAAGCGAGGTCTTGATAACATACCTTGTTTTATCTCGCAAATTTTTCCTAGCAAGTTTAATCGAGCAAAATGCACACTATGCTACAATCAAGGATGCATTAAGTGTATTCAAACAAGATTTGAGGTATCTCTAGCTCCGACTATACTTGAAAATCGGATTGATAAAAAGCCGCTTTTAGAATTTTAGAAAGTAGACTTGATATCGTAGAAGAGGAATTAAAGATAGTTAAACATAACTTAGCCAGAAATACCCCTTCTTCTTCTTCAACACCGATTATCCCAAGCAGCCAGTTATGTAGTAGTGAATATTCACTCGTTGATAGTGAACGAGTATGTAATGATCCAAAAATGTCCTACATCTCAGTTAAAGTAAAATTAATCTTAGACGATGGATTAGAAATTTACTTAGAAGCTTTAATTGATACTGGTAGTACACGATGCATTATAAATGAAAAACATATTCCGTTACAACACTTAAAGGAAGCGAAAAAAGTTACTTATGGACAAAGAAATGGATGGGTAGTTATAGCAGTTACTTAACTTATATAGAAAACATGAAAATAAGTTTTTACAAATTGTAACTACTTCTCGATTCCTTTCCTTTACCTCATGTATGGACAAGGAAAAAGATGAATAATAATACAGTAGATTTTTGTATTAGGTCTAAACTTTATTCCGATTGTATAATGGACAAATGACCTTTACAAAAGATTATGTGATACTTAGTCGATCTTCTTTTTTTCTCCCTATTACTCCAAAGAAAGCCTCAGCTTTACGCATACCAAACGTCTTAAAAGCAGAATACAGTGGGAACCTTGCTTATGCCCCTCAGAAAGGGAACACAGAAAGCGATTTAATAGAATTAGAAGACAATGAAGGCTGGAAGTAGAGATTAGTTATAATGATACCCAGGATATTGAAGTAAACTTCCTAGACAATACTAAAATATATAGAGAAATAACGTCCATTAGAAACAAAAAAGATATCGATGAACTTTTAAAGAAGTTAGATTACCTTGAAATAATTGGAGAAAATCCCCTTAAGTATTGGGAAAATAATAAGATTTACTGCAAATTAGATATTCTTAATCCAAATAATATAATTAAAGGCAGGGAAAAATAGAATTTTCAAACTTAGATAAAGAAGATTTTAAGATTCACATTGACGATATCTTTTAAAATTAAAACTTATTCGCAAATCTATTTCTCCACATAGGTCAGCGAAAAGCTTTTATTATGCTTGAAAATCACCGAAATAGTTCGTGGAAAATCTCGAATGGTCATCAATTATAAAAGACTTAATGATAATACCAAAGAAGACAGCTTATGACATCCCGGATAAAAAATCTAATTAATTAAAGACATTCAAAATGCTAAAAGTCTTTAGTAAATTTGATTGCAAGTCGAGGTTTTAGCAAGTCAAAATGCACCTGTAGTATTGAATGGATGACCCTTTTCTTGCCCCAAGGACATTTTGAATGGTTAGTTATGCCTTTTGGATTGAAAAATGCACCATCAATCTTTTCAACGAAAAATGGATGAAATTTTTTACCAAGTATGACAAGTTTGTTCTTGCTTATATAGATGACATTCTTGTATTTAGTAAAAACATTGACGATCACATTAGTCATTTACAAATTGTCTTTCTTGAATTCATTAAACATGGTATTATTATTAGTAAGAAGAAAATGGAACTCTTTAAGAAAAATGTCAAATTCCTTGGAAATGGAAATTGGTGATGGAAGAATTAAGCTCCAAGAACATATAACCAAGAAAATTTTAGATTTCTCGATGAGATGAGTTAGGCGAAACTAAGTTACGCCCTTCTTAGGACTATTGAATTATGCAAGAAGCTTTATTAAAGATTTAAGCAAGCTTGCCGCCCATTATATGCAAAAAACATCTTCAAAAGGCCAAAAAGCGCTTAACCTAGAAGATAGAAAGTTTGTACAACAAATCAAAGATTTGGTAGTTAAACTCCGGATTTACAATTACAGCTGATGCTGATTACATTTATAATCGAGGAGCGGATGGGTCAAGCCCCTACTGGGGAGCGATTAAAGGCCAAACCACATAAATACACCTACGTAATGACGTAAAAAATATGTGGATATGCAAGTGGTCAAGATAAAGAAAGAGGTAATGTTAGTAGTATAGACGCTAAGTATTAGCCATAATTTATGCTTTTAGACACATTTCAGTATGCATATTTTTAGGTAAAAAGGAATTCCTTGTGCGAACAGATTGTGAAGCTATAATAAGTTTTTACAATAAGATGCATGAAAAAAGAAGTAGTAAACGTAGATGGTTAAATCTCTTAGATAGAATTAATGGTAATGGTTACAACATTAAGTTCGAGCATATTAAAGGAGTAGATAACCGGCTAGCTGATGCACTAAGCAGACAAATAATTGTTTCTAATGCCAAGCCTCCTCGCTTATGACGATCACATGGTGCTAGCCAGTGATCAATCAGTACGCTTCTAAAATAAAGGCAGCATAAATGCCGACTTCTTTTCAGCCCGACTTTATTAAATTTGGTAATATTCCTTTACAAAGTTTTCCTACGTCAAATCTCTTTAAAACATTACCAAGCACATTTCAGGTCTCTCGTAAGTGTGATGTCTTTTAGATAATCTTTGGATAGCAAAAATAAAATTAATACGCACTCTAAATATTTTCATACCGCATTAATGCATTAGGCTGAGCATTTTATATCTATAATTCTAGATGTAATTTTAAATTTTATGCATTAATAGCCGGTTTTAAACTGGAGTTTTTCCACTGGGTCTCAAGTCATATGTAAAGGATTTTAAAAATCCTCTCTTTATAAGGGTTTTGAAAATATTTGAGATGCATTTACTTTACTGGCGAAGCACCATCTCTGGCCTACAATTATTATATATCTCCCGCTATCAAAACCATCGGGGTTGACAAACCAACAAATTTAGTCCAATGCAAACGGCAATTGGTAAAGACATATCAAATCCGTTGATGGCTGGATATTTGCCCAAAATATCATCAAGAGTTATCAATGAAGCTAAAACATCATTGGCTAGTCCTGTGCAACAGGTTGCAGGTAAAGACTTATCAAATCCTGTGATGGGTGTGGCTTTCCCAAAAAGCCAAGATTATAATCAATTAGTTTCGATTATCCAGAAAATAGTGGACGATACTTTAATTAGAGAGACACTCGTGAGTAATTCTTTAGGAATTAAGCTTAGTTTAAATTCGTACTTTGTTAAATATGGGATGTAAGAACCTTAGTCAGGAAGCAACTAGTCCTGATCATGACCCTGTAGAGCCCATCAACTCAGAAGAATCTGATTTAAAAAAGAAAAAGATAGTGGAATAGCCATTATAAGATTCTCTAGCACGAATCTTAGCCATTAGCCATATTCCTTAGTATTTTCCTTTGCATCTAGCCACTTATAAGCATGATAGCTACTAAAGAAGCATTTTGTAGCCACTTATAAAGCATATATGCTTAAAGGATTACATCGCATCTAGCCACTTTTTAAAATTTAGCCACCTAATCTTAATTTTTAGCCACTTATATCTTCTTTCTAGCCGTAATCAGATCTCCTTTAGTCACATCCAAGTACTCACTCCATATGACGAAAGTATGGTAAGAATAATTTATACTAACTTTTTCTCTTATAAATTGCGTACCCAAATTTCCACCAAAATTCATAAGCTCTCCATGAAACATACTCCTTTCCCTCAAAAGAACCAAAACCTCCAGATTCCTAACCATGGAATTTCCTCACCGCCGATACCTTCACATTGTGATGAAGACCTTCTCAGACCTAGACCAAAGCCTCGGCCCCACCCAGACTTCGACAAAATGTTTTAGCCTTCCTAGACTCCTATCCCCCGTTCAAAACTACTTATCAATGAACTCCTTGACCGAATAGAAATAAATATCCTTTCTCGATGTAGTCGAATCAAGACTGGCCGTTGACTCTTTACTGAAAGCCTCTGGCAAGCCAGCTCATATTCAGCTCGCGGAATTAAAAGAAAAGTTAGCTAAGCTTCAGATGGAAAAAGACGAGCTAGCCGCCAAATTTCACGCCCAAAGAACGCCTCCTGGCCTCCCTGGTCATTTCTCTCGACTCCTACCTGACGTCCTTCGATTCATCTTCCATGATCCCGCTCTACAACACAGCCCTCAGTGCTCCAAAGATGGCGAGTGCCGCTAATCGGTCCTTGTCGAGGCCTCACTTGATAATGCATTCAATATCGACCAGCCCGTAGCATACCTTCCTCCCCCCGAACTACCTCGGAGGATCGTGAACGCGGCGCGCATCTTCAACAAAGATTACAACACCTACGCCCGCGACGCGGTTTTTCTCTCGCTCCTCCACCAACCCACACTCCCGCACTCAAATCCCACTCCAAAGCAGCCGCCACACCATCTCCTCGCCAACCCATGAAGATCTCGACGCAGGAACCGCGGTTCTCAAGGGGTTGTCACGGACCCCCTTAACCCCCATGTTGAGCTTGATGATGGCAAACCATGGGTGTAAGGTTATTTTTTTCTGCATTTACTATCATGCTAGTAGGTTACTACCCAAAGGTCACGTAATTCATGTGCAAGCTTAGTGATGAGTTATCATGAGATTCTCTCATGAGTAGTAGTGTGTATTATCATCATATTCTCTTGCTCAAGAAGAATAGAATATATTCCTTCTTGGACCACAAGTAAGGAATATGATGAGTAACTAGAATAATCATCATGGTTATGCTTTCTTGGTATACAAGAAACTAATTTCATGATGACGATGTCGAACTTGACTTGCACTCCAAGTTTACTTGGGAAACAAGTCTCTCTTGTCTATATAAGGAAGCTCATTCCGAAGTTTCTAAGCATCGGAAAAATCGTGGAGAATATCCCGCATATTGTAAGCTTTTCTTTGAGTGTTCCTTTCTCGCATGTGTGCTATGAGAGTCCAAGTCCGTAAACACTTGTTGATTGCAATAAAGCTTGGTTTTTCTCATCCTTCGTAAGCTCTCTTCCTTCATCCCCTCGAAAGGGAAACCTCTTTTATCTTAAAGGTATGGCCTGCCAAATTATTCTTTCTATTCTCTGGTATATTTTTGTGTTTGTAAACATTGCACTTATCATTTACTTTATACTCACACCTAAAAAGGATGCCATTGTTAAATCTATTTTAGTCACCTCCTTTACGCTTATGTATGTGGTTTTTCTGGTTCTTACTTAGTCGGGAAGATACAGTGGACCCTAATGTCGGGCCCCGAGAAAGGAAAGGCCCAAGAAGGCACTTAAGAAGTAGGTGTAAAGTCCGTGCCTGAGGTTGTAAATTCCCGCCTAATACCCGCCCTGCACGCCAAGTGAGAGCCTAGGGTTCATTTTGGGTGTTCGTGAGGTAATGACTTTGTTCTTGTGTCGGCCTTTGGTTTCTTGGTTGCTAGTCCTTCTCCACTATTGACCTAGGTAAAGATGAACGACCCTACATATAGTCATAACTCTATCTAAACAATTAGAAGAAATCTCTAGTAATTTAGATTTTATTAAAGAAACACAAAGGATTTTACAAACTAAATTAGATAACTTACTTAAAAAAGTTAATTTTGAAGATTTCCCTACTTCCGAAATAAAAAATATTTCTGAAAATATAAAAAATATTAAGCCCTCAAATTCGACGTTGGACGATCTTATCAACAAGTCTAAGTTAAAACTTGAAGGTAAAAAGAGGCTGTTTAAAGCAATGGCTCTTTTACCAAGTGCCTCCCGAGCCATCCAAAAAATAGATAAGCCTAGAGCTAGTTTCCAAGGAACTCGCTCTCAAAACTTTTAGGTAATATTCTCCATAAAAATAATGAAGATGAAGTTCCAATTAGATGAGTTAATAGATATTGATAAAGATATAGAACTCTTTAGTACACATCAACTCCATCTTTTAAATCCTAAAAGTTCTTTATAAAACAAAATTTTTCAAGTAAATAATGGTTTTATTTAGATATTACCGTGGAAGTACAAATAAGTTGTACAAGCAATCGATATGGTAAGTTTAAATCTAGTAGATGATGTTTCCTCGTTGAACTAGTCAAAAATTTAATCTAATTCATCTTGGACTTTTAGTTATCGGAATTAAAGGTCTAGGACGAAAAGGATTAGGTACTAAAGTTTTATGTTGTGCTTATGATGCCCGGATGGACAATCAACAACAAGCAATGTTAGGTGTTACTCAAGCAGATATGAATAATAATGGTGGAATATTTTATTGTAGCCAGATTATATAATGAATATTATTGAATTTGCAAATAATATTATATTGGTATGCAAAACCAAAGGATATGAGCGCTTCAAAGGTAAAAAATCTACTCATATGTATTGGTTTCTTAGGAAAGGTAACTAATACTAGCAAGCATTCCATTTCAAGCTACGCATAGATGATGTAGTTAACTTAATAGGAAATAAAGGCATTAGACTACTTAAACCAAAGAAAATTTTCATCTAAAACATTAGCGTGTGAAGAATGGAATTTAGATCTCTTTTCTAAACGTAGATGAAATCTTAGTTCTCAAGATTCTTTTATGTATACAAATAGTAAAGGAGAAACGTCATTACGTTTCAGTCACTATAAGAAAAAGAATCACGATCAAGAGCAAGAATCAGAGCTCCAACGTTTATCTGAAGATCTTGCAGCCGACTGTAGTATGGTCAACATTGAATCATACGAAATACCTGAAGATCCAATCCTTTACCCTAGAGAACTAGAAATGTTGTTATCTCCGAATGAATTATTAGAACTTGAAGAACAGTTGATCTCAATAGGACAATTAAATGAATTAGAATCTTTATACTATGATAGCAAAGGCAACATTCGAAAAGCATTATCTTTCGATATTCTCGAAGATAACATTTCCAGCAAAGACACCATGAGTTTAAAAGAATTCATGGAAGGAGAGAAGGTAGTCTGCTTCACCAAAGTCAAGCACCACCGCTTCCTACAAGATATAATTATAGTCGGGTACCTCTAACGCCTTACAGCATCAAAGAATCCAAGTTCCAGATAACATTAAACCAAGAGGCAAGTTAATGCCCCTTGGAACAACCTATAAAATTTCAAAGTGAAAACAGAGAGGTCAGTATTTTGAAACATCACAAAGACATGATCCACAAATATGGTCAAATGTTATTGACGTATGGAAAGGTCAGGTTGTCTCTGATTATATACGAAATTTTAAAGACCCAGACACTGAAGAAATGTTTAGGTACTTAGAAACATTTTTGGGTGAAGATGTGTCAAAGCTGTAGGGAAAATTATAAACGAGAACAACACTTAGAATTTCAATATATGGTAAGTTTAGGACCAAATCCTTATAACTTTGTTAACAAAATCCATACTCTAATCACTGGAAGAGATCCTAACACTGGCAATATAGAACTCCAAAAGAACGCGGTTATACACTTAGAAATTTTAGCCCTGCAAATCGGAAAGAAATTAAACCATTTCTCTTAGAATATTTTCACTTACTGTATTTCGTGAAATGCATTTAGCCAAGAATTAGGTAATAAGTTAAATTAAAATTACCCGGTGCTTTAGGACTAGAAATTTCGATAAATGGACTACCATGGAACAAGTTTATCAACCCAATATCCCTCAATGGACTATTGGACAAAGAGTACAGCCCATACTAGATATACTCAAAGAAAAATGCACAAACATACAAATCCAAAGACAAATTTTAAGAAAGGTGAATACTCTTTTCTCAGAATGATTTATACTAATGCTTATGGTTTAAAAGAAAAGAAACCTTATAAAAAGAAGTCTAAAAAGCCCCTTCAAGAAAAACTTATTTTGTATGCGAATCAAACAAAAGAAAACTATACTTGATTCAAGATAAACACGTAAGAAAAATTCGTAGCCCAATAGAAACTATCGAACAAATTATCTTGCTTTTGCATGTGGTAGCTAAGATCATTTAAGTAACACTTGTCCCAAAAAGAAAAATAGTAGAGATCGTAATTCTATTTTAATCAAAACCACTCAAGAAGATTTGATTGCTATTGATGCCTTTATGTCGCATTAATCGAATCTATCTACAAAGATTGTTTCCGCTTATTCAACTGACAAGAGGTTTATGAATCCGATAGTGATGATAGCCGGCTGCATACACATTTATTGATGAAATGATTGAAAAAGATAATATGTTTAATTTTGATCTAAACTTTATGGAAATAGTAGATATTCCCGAAAACGCCCGAATTACCTCGAATTGATCCAAACTGCTTAAACAGCTTAAGCATTGAAAACTTCCGGGATTGATTGTCTACATT
Organism: Dioscorea zingiberensis; assembly: GCA_026586065.1. Taxonomy (NCBI): domain Eukaryota; kingdom Viridiplantae; phylum Streptophyta; class Magnoliopsida; order Dioscoreales; family Dioscoreaceae; genus Dioscorea; species Dioscorea zingiberensis. The sequence continues at coordinate 27,208 of JAGGNH010000070.1, read as the reverse complement.
GTTTCACAACACTTCGATCTATGGCATATTCGAATTGATTTTATTATTTGGAATATATCTTTAAGCAAAGATCTAAAAACATATGCATGCAAATTCCAAATGTCCCACAAATTCTTATAGCACATATAGACAATATTTTCGTAATCTCCGAAGTTCTAACTTTATTATTACTTTGATAATAAAACATTAATCTTAACACTGGTTTATTGAGTCATCTCTTCACTCTTATCATAATAATCCATGGAATTTGAATTCTGATTACTTCCTAGATTATGATGCTGATAATGAATTAATGGATGTACAAATTTGTGATCATGATTGGAAGATTAAAGCAGGTCTTGATAACATACCTTGTTTTATCTGCAAATTTTTCCCTAGCAAGTTTAATCGAGCAAAATGCACACTATGCTACACTGAAGGATGCATTAAGTGTATTCAAACAAGATTTGAGGTATCTCTAGCTCCAGCTAATACTGAAAAAATCGGATTGATAAAAGCCGCTTAGAATTTTAGAAAGTAGACTTGATATCGTGAGAAGAGGGAATTAAAGATAGTTAAACATAACTTAGCCGTAAATACCCCTTCTTCTTCTTCAACACCGATTATCCTAAGCAAAATGGCTATGTAGTAGTGAATATTCACTGCTGATAGTGAATCTAGTATGTAATGATCCAAAAATGTCCTACATCTCGCTTAAAGTAAAATTAATCTTAGACCATGGATTAGAAATTTCATTTAGAAGCTTTAATTGATAATGGTAGTACACAATGCATTATAAATGAAAACATATTCCGCTACAACACTTAAAGGAAGTAAAAAGTTACTTATGGACAAAGAAATGATGGTAGTTATAATGCTTACTTAACTTATATAGAAAACATGAAAATAAGTTTTTACAAATTGTAACTACTTCTCGATTCCTTTCCTTTACCTCATGTATGGACAAGGAAAAAGATGAATAATACGTACCATTTTGTATTAGGTCTAAACTTTATTCGGCTGCATAATGGACAAATGACCTTTACAAAAGATTATGTGATACTTAGTCCATCTTCTTTTTCTCCCTATTACTCCAAAGAAAGCCTCTACTTTACGCATTACCAAACGCCTTAAACAGACATACAGTTGTAACCTTGCTTATGCCTCAGAAAGGGAACCTCAGAAATGATTTAATAGAATTAGAAGACAATGAAGACTCAAGTAGAGATTAGTTATAATGATACCCCAAAGATATTGAAGTAAACTTCCTGGGATAATACTAAAATATATAGAGAAATAACGTCCATTAGAAACAAAAAAGATATCGGCTTTGAATCTTTTAAAGAAGTTAGATTACCTTGAAATAATTGGAGAAAAATCCCTTAAGTATTGGGAAAATAATAAGATTTATCAAGAAAATTAGATATATTCTTAATCCAAATTATATAATTAAGACAGAAAATAGAATTTTCAAACTTAGATAAAGAAGATTTTAAGATTCACATTGACTAATCTTTTTAAAATTAAAACTTATTCGCAAATCTATTTCTCCACATAGGTCAACCAAATTTTATTGTGCTAAATCATGTTAGAAATAGTTCGTGGAAAATCTCGAATGGTCATCAATTATAAAAGACTTAATGATAATACCAAAGAAGACAGCTTATGACATCCCGTATAAAAATCTGCCTAATTAACAAAGATTCAAAATGCTAAAGTCTTTAGTAAATTTGATTGCAAGTCGTGGTTTTGGCAAGTCAAAATGCACTCCAGATAGTATTGAATTGACAAATTTTCTTGCCCCGGCGAAGGACATTTTGAATGGTTAGGGTTATGCCCTTTTTGATTGAAAATGCACCCATCAATCTTTCAACTAAAAATGGATGAAATTTTTACCAAGTATGACAAGTTTGTTCTTGCTTATATATGTATTTAATTGACATTCTTGTATTTTAGTAAAACATTGACGCATCAAGCATTAGTCATTTACATAAAATTGGTTCTTTGTCAATTCCTATTACAACAAAGTGGTATTATTATTAGTAAGAAGAAAACTGGAACTCTTTAAGAAAAATGCTGTCAAATTCCCTTTGGAAATGGAAATTGGTGATGGAAGAAATTAAGCTCCAAGAACATAAGTAAATCCAAGAAAAATTTTAGATTTCTGCAAGAGATGAGTTAGGGCTTAAATCTAAGAAGTTACAAATCCTTCTTAGGACTATTGAATTATGCAAGAAGCTTTATTAAAAGATTTAAGCAAGCTTAAGTCGCCCATTATATGCAAAAACATCTTCAAAAGGCCAAAAAACGTTTAATCTAGAGGATAGAAAGCTTGTGCAGCAGATCAAAGATTTAGTAGTTAAACTCCCGGATTTACAGTTACCAGCTGACAAAGCTGATTACATTATAATCGAAAGACAGTATGGGTCAAGTTTCCTCTATTGGGAGCAAGACTGAAGTGCCAAACCTACATAAATACACCCTACGTAATGACGAAAAAATATGTGGATATGCAAGTGTAATCAAGTGATAAAGAAAGAGTGTAATAAAGTTAAGTAGTATAGCATCGCCAGTAAGTGTATTAGCCATAATTTATGCTTTAGTGACACATTTCTCTCAGATGCATATTTTAGGTAAAAAAGGAATTCAAAGTAAATCGGCAACATTGAATAGAAGTTTATAATAAGTTTTTACAATAAGATGCACATGAAAAAAGAAGTAGTAAACGTGAGATGGTTAAATCTCTTAGATAGAATTAATGGTAATGGTTACAACATTAAGTTCGGAAAGCATATTACAGCCGAGTAGATAAATCCTACTAGTCTGATGCGACCTGTCAAGCGCATAAATAATTGTTTCTAATGCTAAGCCCTGCTTATGACAGATGCGTCTATGCGCAAGCCGTTAGCCAAAGGATCAACTCCTCTCTGTGCACGCTTAAAAAATAAAGGCGCATAAATGCCATGTACCAAATTTCTTTTCAAATTCTTACTCAGATTTGATAAATTTGGTATTATTCCTTTACAAAAGTTTTCTCCTACGCCAAAATCTCTTTTAAAAACATTACCGCGACATTTCCTAGCCTCACTCAGAGTAATAAAACATGTCTTTTTAGATAATCTTTGATAGCAAAAAATAAAATTAATATGTAATCTTCCTAAATATTTTCTCTCATATACCGCAAGATTATCAATGCATTAGCCGAATAGCATTTTATATATCTATAATCTCTGGATGTGAATTTTTAAATTTTACGCTAAAGTAATAGCTCTGCTTTTAAACTCGGAGTTTTTTCCACCTCGGGTCTCAAGTCATAGATGCGGTAAAGGATTTTAAAAAATCCTCTGCTTATAAGTGGTTTTCGAAAAATATTTCAGATGCATTTACTTCGTGTGCAAAGCACCATCTCGGTACAAGCAATTACAATTATATATCTCCTCGCATATCAGTAAAACCATCGCTAGGTAAAATGGATATAAAACCAACATGTACCTAGTCCAATGCAAATCCAAGAATCGCAGTAGAAAGACATATCAAATCATTGATGGTCGGATATTTTCTGGCTCTCAATGTAAATATCATCAAGAGTTATCAAATGAAGCTAAAACATCATTGAAAGCTAAGTCCCGTCAGCGCAAATGTAAAAGCCGTGTAAAGACTTATCAAATCCTCATGATGGGTGTAGCTTTCCCAAAAGCCAAGTGATTATAATCACAAATTAGCGGTTTCGATACTATCCGTAAAATAGTGGATCTATACTTTAATTAGGAGAGACACTCAGAGTAATTTCTTTAGGAATTAAGCTTTAGTTTCTAAATTCAGACTTGTTAGCAAATAAGTGGGACAGTAAGAACCTTTAGTCAGAAGCAACTAGTCCCTGACTCTCATAGCGACCCGGTAGGGAGCCTACTCGTAACCTCGTAATAAGAATCTGACGTAAAAAGAAAAGATAGATGGAATAGCCATTATAAGATTCTTTCTAGCACCTAATCTTTTAAGCCATTAGCCATATTCCTTAGTATTTTCCCTTTGTGCGTGATCTAGCCACTTATATAAGCATGATAGCTACTAAAGAAGCATTTTGTAGCCACTTATAAAAAGCTATATATGCTTAAAGGATTACATCGTGATTCCTAGCCACTTTTTAAAAATTTAGCCATCGTAATCTTAATCTTTAGCCACTTACTTATCTTCTTTCTAGCCAGTAATCGTAATCTCCTTTAGTCACATCCAAGTACTCAAAATTTCCATATGGACGAAGTATGGTAAGAATAATTTATACTTAACTTTTTTCTCTTATAAATTGCAGCTCCAGCCCAAATTCAAAATTCATAAGCCTCCACATGAAACATACCTTTCCTTTCAAAAGCAACCAAAAACCTCCGCATTCCTAACCATGGAATTTCCTCCTCGTACCGACGATACCTTCTGGCAGCATGCATTTAAGACCTTCTCTCAACTCTAGACTAAAGCCCTCAAAATTTGCTCCTCTACCTGCAGACTCAATAACAAAATGTTTTAGTGCCTTCCTACGTACGGGACTCCTATCCCCTCGCTCAAAACTACTTTTAATGTCAATGAACTCCTTTGACCTCAATGCCGTAAATAAATATCCTTTCTCGATGTAGTCGAACTCAAAGACAATAGTTGACTTTACCTGCTTTTATCGAAAAAGCTCTTCCGGCAGTACGTTCTCATAATTCAAATTTCATGGAATTAAAAAGAAAAAGTTAGCTAAGCTTCAGATGGAAAAGACTCTAAAGCTAGCCACCTTTCATGCCGCCTGCAAAGAACGCCCCTCCTGGCCTCCCCCGGTCATTTCTCGACTCTACACCGGGACAGCCCTTCGGGACATTCATCTTCCATGATCCCGCTTCTACAACACAAATTTACTCAAAGGTTCCAAAGATGGCGCAGTGCCAGCCGCTAACCGGTCCTTGTTGAGGCCTCTACTCTGATACGACATTCAATATCGCACTGTGCCCGCTAAGTGATACCTCTTCCTCCCCGAACTACCTCAGAGATCAGTAGAACGCGCAGCGCGCTTAATTCAAGAAGAAGATTACAACACCTACGCCCCTGCATCGGTTTTCTCTCTGCTCCTCCACCAACTCGACACTCCCCGCGACTAAATCCTACTCCAAAGAAAATGCCACACCCATCTCTCAGCCTAACCGGATTAGAAGATCTTCGACGCAGGAACCGCGGTTCTCAAGGGTTGTCACGTGGACTCTCTTTAACCTCCCCCATGTTGAGCTTGATGATGGCAAAACCATGGGTGTATAGGTTATTTTTTCTTGCATTTACTATCATGCTAGTAGGTTACTACCCAAAGGTCAGCCGGCCCATGTGCAGCTAGCATGAGTTAATCAGCGCGAGATTCCTCTCATGAGTAGTAGTGTGTGTATTATCATCATATTCTCTCTCTGCTCAAGAAGAATAGTAATATATTCCTTCTTGGACCACAAGTAAGTGAATATGATGAGTAACTAGTAAATAAATCATCATGGTTATGCTTCTCTTGGTATGTACAAGAAATCTAATTTCATGCGATGATCGCATGTTGAACTAACTTGACTTGCAATCTGCCAAGTTTACTTTGGGAAACAAGTCTCGGTTTGTCTATATAAGGAAGTTTCCATTAGCCCCCAAGTTTCTAAGTACTCGGGAAAAAATCGTGGAGAATATCCTCTCGCATATACTGTAAGCTTTTCTTTGAGTAAGTTCCTTTCTTGTGATGTGTAAGCTAAGTAGAGTCCAAGTCCCGTGAAACACTTTGTTGGATTGCAATAAAAGCTTCGGTTTTTCCTCATCCTTCTGCGGGTAGAAGCTCTTCCTTCCATCCCCCTCGAAAAGTGGGAAACCTCTTTTTATCTCAAAGGCATGGCCTCCGCCAAATTGATTCTTTCTCATTCCTTCCCAGTATATTTTTGTGTTTGTAATCATTGCACTTATCATTTGATTTTGATACTCACAATGCAAAAGGATGCCATTGTTAGAATCTATTTTAGCCACCTCCCTTTACGCGTTATGTATGTGGTTTTTCGGCTTCTTACTTAGCTTCTGGAAGATATAGTGGACCCTGGATGTCGGGCCCGAGAAAGGAAAGCGCCCAAGAATGGGCACTCCTAAGAAGTAGGTGTAAAAGTCCAGGCCCCGAGGCTGTAAATTCCCGCTTATTACCCGCCCCCGCCGTGTGGGCAAGGCTTTTCCCCTAGGGTTCATTTTGGGTGTTCAGTGGAGGTAAATGACCCCTTGTTCTTTGTGTGGCTCACTTTTGGTTTCTGGGTTGCCATAGTCCTTCTCCACTATCAATTCTCCAGGTAGCAAGATGGTAGCAATCCACCCCTCACATATAAGTCATCATAACTCTATCTAAACAATTAGAAGAAATCTCTAGTAATTTAGGATTTTATTAAAAAGAAACACAAAAGTGATTTCTACAAAACTAAATTAGATAACTTACTCTAATTTAAAAGTTAATTTTGAAGATTTCCTACTTCACTCAAATAAAAAATATTTCTGAAAATATAAAAATATTAAGCCCTCACCCGGAACATGCTGATCTATCTTATCAACAAGTTCAAGCGTGGTTAAAACTGGAAAGCTGCGTAAAAAGAGGCCAAGCTTTAAAGCAATGGCTCTTTTACCAAGTGCCTCCCGAAAGCCAATCCAAAAAATAGATAAGCCTAGAAAGCTAGTTTCTAAAGCTGGAACTCGCTCTCAAAACTTTTAGGTAGAATATTCTCCATGTAAAAATAAATGCAAGAATTGGAAGTTCAATTAGATGAGTTAATAGATATTGATAAAGCATATAGAACTCCTTTTTAAGTACACAGTCAACTCCATCTTTAAATTCCTAAAGTTCTTTTTATAAAACAAAATTTTTCAAGTAAATAATGGTTTATTTTAGACATTACAATGCGAAGTACAAAATAAGTTGCGTACAAGCAGCGATATGGTAAAGTTTAAATCTAAAGAGGATGATGTTTCCCTCGCTGAACTAAAGTCAAAAAATTTAATCTAATTCCATCTTCCGGGACTTTAGTTATCGGAATTAAAGGTCTAGTGGACTAAAAAGTGATTAATGGGTACTAAAGTTTTATGTTGCGCTTTTATGACGCCTGATGGACAAAAGTGCAATCAACAAGGCAAAATGTTAGGTGTTAATCAAGTAGATATGAATAATAATGGTGGAATATTTTATTGTCAGCCCAGATTATATGGGCAATGAATATTATTGAATTTGCAAATAATATTATATAAGCAGTTGGTATGCAAAACCAAAGCGATATGAGCCGCTTTCAAAGGTAAAAATCTACCTCATATGTATTGGTTTCTTAGTGAAAGGTAACTAATACTAGGCAAAGACTCATTTCCTTAAGTTTACGCATAGATGATGTAGTTCAACTTTAATAGGGAAATGTAAAGGCATTAGACTACTAAAACCAAAAGTAAAATTTTCTTACTCCGAAACATTAGCATGCTGAATAGAATGGAATTTCAGATCTCTTTTCTAAACGCACGATGAAATCTTATATAGTTCCCTCAAGATCTCTTTTATGTATACAAATAGGTAAAGGCAGGAAACGCCATTACGCTTTCAGTCACTATAAGCGTTGAAAAGAATCATTTGCAGTCGTTAAGAGCAAGAATCGTGAGCTCCAACGCTTATTCTCAAGATCTTGCGTAGCCGATCAGAAGTATGGTCAACATTGAATCATACGTAAATACTTCTAAGATCCAATCCTTTACCCTAGTAAGAACTAGAAATGTTAGTTATCTCCCGAATGAATTATTATAGAACTTGAAGAACAGCTTCGATCTCTAATAGGACAAATTAAAATGAATTAGAATCTTTATACTATGATAGCAAAGGCAACATTCGAAAAGCATTATCTTTCGGGATATTCTCGTAAGATAACATTTCCAAAGAAAAGACAATTTCATGAAGTTTAGCCAAAGAATTCATGTGAAGGAGAAGCGTAGTACAAGCTCACCAAAGTCAAGCACCACCGCTTTCCTTACAAGATATAATTATAGCTCAGTAATTTAACGCCTTTTACACCGAAAGCAAATCCAAGTTCCATGCAAGTATAACATTAAACCAGCAGAGGCAAGTTTAATGCCTCTTGGAACAACTCTTATAAAATGCTTCAAAAGTGCGAAAACAGAGGTCATATTTTGAACATCACAAAGCACATACGATCCACACAAATATGGTCAAATGTTATCGACGCATGGGAAAGTGTCGCGTTGTCTCCAGACATATACGAAATTTTAAAGACCCGCATTATGATCGAAGAAATGTTTGCAGGTACTTCAGAAACATTTTTTGGGTGGAAAAGTGTCAGCAAAGCTTTGTGGAAAATTATAAACGAGAACAACACCCTTAGAATTCTCAATATACGGTGGAAAAGCTTTAGGAATTTCAAATCCTTATAAACTTTGTTAACAAAATCCATACTTCATAATCACCGGAAGAGATCCTGAACACCGGCAATATAGAACTCCAAAAAGAACGCTAAGCTATACACTTCAGAAATTTTTAGCACCTGCAAATTGGAAAAAGAAATTAAACCATTTCTTCTTAGAATATTTTCTACTGCATTGTATTTCCTGTGAAATGCATTTCAGCCAAGAATTAGGTAATAAGTTAATGCTTAAAATTACCCGGCTGCTTTAGGACTAGAAATTTCTCGATAAATGGACTACCATGGAACAAAAGTTTATCAACCCAATATCCCCTACAATGGACTATTGGACAAAAGAGTACAGCTCATACTAGATATACTCAAAGAAAAATGCACAAACATACAAATCCAAAGACAAATTTTAAGAAAAGGTGAATACTCTTTCTGCACATGAGTCGATTTATAATACTAGTCAAAGTGCTTATGGTTTAAAAAAAGAAAGAAAACCTTATAAAAAGAAGCTCTAAAAGCCCTTCAAGAAAAACTTATTTTGTATGCGCAGAATCAAATGTAAAAAGAAAAACCATACTTCGGATTCAAGATAAACACGTTAAGAAAATTCTGTAGTGCCCAATAGAAACTATCGTAACAAATTATCTTGCTTTGCAGATGCGGGTAGCTAAGATCATTTAAGTAACACTTGTCCCAAAAAGAAAAATAGTAGGAGATCGTGAACTCCCCTTATTTTGTAGATATCGAAACCACTCAAGAAGATTTGATTGCTATTGATGCCTTTGTCGATCAATCTATCTATCGCTACTGACAAAGATTGTTTACAGCTTATTCAATCTGACAAGAGGTTTATGAATCCGTGAGCAGTAGTGATGATAGCTTAATGCACACATTTATTGATAGAAATGATTGAAAATGATAAATATGTTTAATTTTGATCTAAACTTCATGGAAATAGTAGATATTATTCCCTAAAATGCCCAATTACCTCGTAATTCGATCCAAACTGGCTAAACAGCTTAAGCATTGGAAAAACTTCGTGATTGATTGCCTACAGCTTGTTTCGCTCAACACTTCCCATCTATGTAAGCATATTCGAATTGATTTTTATTATTTCCGAAATATATCTTTAAGCCAAAAGATCTAAAAACATATGCATGCAAATTCCTAAATGTCCCACAAATTCTTATAGCACATATATAGACACTGATATTTTCAGAAATCTCGGTGTTCTAACTTTATTTATTACTTCTTTGATAATAAAACATTAATCTTTAACACTCGGCTTATTGAGTCATCTACTTCACTCTTATCATAATAATCCATGGAATTTGAATTGATTACTTCCTAGATTATGATGTCAGATAATGAATTAATGGATGTACAAATTTTGTGATCATGATTAAAGATTAAAGCTGTGTCTTCGATAACATACCTTCGTTTTATTCCCAAATTTTTCCCCTCAGCAAGTTTAATCGAAAGCAAAATGCACAATTATGCGCACAACCGGAAGGATGGCCATGTTAAGTGTATTCAAACAAGATTTGAAGGAGTGCATCTCTAGCTCCAGCTTTAATAATCTAAAATCGGATTGGACAAAAAGCCGCCTTTTGAGAATCTTGGTAGAAAGTAGACTCTGATGGACGTATCAGAGAAGAGGAATTCGAAGATAGTTAAACATAACTTAGCCAGAAATACCCCTTCTTCTTCTTCAACACCGATCATCATCCTGGGGCACCAGCTATGTAGTAGTGAATATTCATCATCGATATAGTGATCCAGTATGTAATGATCCAAAATGTCCTTACATCTCAGCTTAAAGTAAAATTCAATCTTAGACGCATGGATTAGGAAATTCTTACTCTAGAAGCCTTTAATTGATAATCGTAGTAGCACTAATCATAATTATAAAATGAAAACATATTCCGCTATTGAAGGAACACTTTAAAGGAAGCGAAAAAGTTACTTATGGGATAAAGAAATGGATGAGTAGTTATAACAGCTACTTAACTTATATAGAAAACATGTAAAATAAGTTTTTACAAATTGTAACTACTTCTGCATTCCTTCTCACCTGCATGTACATGAATGACAAGGAAAAGATGAATAATATGTAAGATTTTGTATTAGGTTCCAAAAACTGAAAGCCTCTACTCGGATGCATAATGGACAACGACGACCTTTACAAAGATTATTATGATACTTAGTCGATCTTTTCTCCCTTCTATTACCCAAAGAAAGCTCTCAGCTTCACTTACGTACTAATAAACGCCTTTTAAAATGTGATACAAATAACCTTTTGCTTATGCCCTCTCAGAAAGGGAACCCGTAGAGAAATGTATTTAATAGAATTAGGAAGACAATGAAGATCGAAGTAGAGATTAGAGTTATAATGATACTCCTGACATATGAAGTAAACTTCCCTAGACAATACTAAAATATATAGAGAAATAACGGCTCCATTAGAAAACACGAAAAAAGATATCGATGAACTTTAAAGAAGTTAGGATTATCTTTGAAATAAATTGAGAAAATCCCTAAGTATTGGGAAAATAATAAGATTTTATCGAAATTAGATATTCTTAATCCAAATTATATAATTCAAGACAGAAAAATAGAATTTTCAAACTTAGATAAAGAAAGATTTTATATTCACATCGACGATCTTTAAAATTAAACCCTATTCGCAAATCTATTTCCAAGACAGGTCAACTTTTTAAATATCAGGAATCATTGAAATAGTTCAGAAACCCCAAATTCATCAATTATAAAAAAGACTTAACGAGCACACCAAAGAAGCCACACATCCCATAAAAATCACACTAATAAAGACCAAAATGCTAAAGTCTTTAGTAAATTTGATTGCAAAAGTCGTGGTTTCTTGGCAAGTCAAAATGCACCCATAGCATTGAAACGGACGTACCCCCTTTCGTCCTCAAGGACCTTTTGAATGGTTAGTTATGCCTTTGGATTGAAAATGCTAACTAATCAATCTTTCAAATCCAAAATGGATGAAATTTTGTCAAGTATGACAAGTCGAAGTTCTTGCTTATATAGATGATGAGACCTTGTATCATAAAACATCGACCCATCACATAGTCGATTTACAAACTATTCCTATCAATCTTAATAAACACAGTATTATTATTAGTAAGTATTGTTTGAAACCCTTTAAGAAAAATGTCAAATTCCTCTGAAATGGAAATCATGATGGAAGAACTAAGCTCTCAAGAACATATAACCAAGAAAATCTTAGACTTCTCAAGAGATGAAAGCAATAAACTAAGGAAGCCACAAACCTTCCAGGACTATCACCATAAAGAAGCCTGAAGATTTAAGCACGGGCCCATTATATGCAAAAACATCTTCAGTGGAAGGGCCAAAAACGCTTAACCTAGAAGATAGAAAGTTTGTATAACAAATCAAAGATTTGAGAAGCTAAACTCCGGATTTACAATCATCATTGACAAATGATTACATTATACCCGAACACGGGTCAAGCTCATCAGAAAGACGAAAGGCCAAACCATATAAATACAATCATCGAATGAACAAAAATATGTGGATATGCAAGTGGCCTAGATAAAGAAAGAGGTAATGTTAGTAGAATTTAAGTATATATTAGCCATACTTAATGCTTTAGACACATTTCAGATGCATATTTTAGGTCTCAGCAATGACAGTAATGCTTGTGCTATAACAAGTTTCCAAGCACAAGCATTTAAGGGTGCCAGCGGAAAACGAGATTTATTAAATCCTTAGATAGAAATTAATGGTAAATTACAACATTAAGCCCTAGCATATTAAAGGAGTAGATAACCCTACGAATGACGACCAAGCACAAATAATTGTTTCCTAACGCCAGTCACATCGACGCGCATTTGCAGTAGCAGATCAATCAGCACTTAAAAATAAAGGAATTTTCACTCGACTGATGAAATTTGGTAATATTCCTTTACAAAGTTTCTCCCAATCACAAATCTCTTTGAAACATTACCAAGACATTCTCAGAACAACATGTCTCAGATAACCCTTTGATAGCAAAACAAAATTACCACAGTAATTCCCAAATATTTCTTACACCGCATTTACCATTGAATGGTTACTTTGATATCCATACCCCATTGACGCACCTTAAATCTTATGCATAAAGTAATGTCGGCCTGCAAACCCGAGTTTCTTCCACCGGTCTCAAGTCACATGAAAGGTAAAGGACGAAAAATCCTCTTTATAAGGGCCTTTGGAAATACTCGCATGCATTTACTCTGCATAGCACCATCCCCTACCACACCACTATATATCTCCCCAAGATCAAAACCACCGGCTAGTCGACAAACCTAGTCCAAATCTAAACCAAGGCACTGGTAAAGACATATCAACTGGCTGATGTATCGGATATTTGCCCAAAATATCATCAAGAGTTATCAATGAAGCTAAAACATCACACACAGTCCCCGCGCAAATGTGCCGCGTAAAAGACTTATCAAATCCTCATGATGGGCTACTTCCCAAAAGCCAAGATTATAATCAATTAGCTCTCATTATCCGTAAAATAGTGGACTCCATACTTTAATTAGGAGAGACACTCAGAGTACCTTAGGAATTCAAGCTTATTTAAATTGTGACTTGTTAAATATGGGACGTAAGAACCTTAGTCGAAGCACCAGTCCCGACTACACCCTAGAGCCCATCAAACCCCTAAGAATCCCATTTAAAAAGAAAAGATAAGCTGAATAGCCACCATGGATTCCCTAGCACCCAATCTTAGCCATTAGCCACATTCCCAGTACTTTCCCTTGCAATTCAGCCACTTATAAGCATGACAGCTACCAAAGCAAAGCATTTTGCAGCCACTCATGTGCCATATAATGCCAAAGGACACATCAAGATCTGAAATACCCTTAAAATTTAGCCATAATCCTGCACTCCTTAGCCAATTTATATCTCCTTTCTAGTAATCGACCCCCTTTAGTCACATCCAAGTAAATTCATATGACGAGTATGGTAAGAATGGAATTTGATACTAACTCTTTCCATAAACTGCAGCCCACCCACCAAAATTCATAAGTTCCAATGAAAACATACCCCTTCCCCAAAAGAACCAAACCCCGATTCTGAACCATGGAATTTCTCACGACTACCCCCACAAAGATGAAGACCCTTCAACTCCAGACCAAAAGCCCCACCGGCCCCACCCCACTCAACAAAATGTTTTAGCCCTTCCTACCGAATTTAATCCCCGCTCAAAACTATTACTCTATCAAACGAACCGACCGAATGTCAAAATAAATATCCCTTCCGATGTAGTCGAACTCAAAGACCGTCAGTTGACCTTATCGAAGCCCAAGCCACTCTCATTCAAATGGAATTAAAAGAAAGCTAGCTAAGCTCAGATGGAAAAGACGAGCTAGTCACACCCCCACGCCACCAAGAACGCCCTGGCCCCGTCATTTCTCTCGACTCCTACCGACGCCCCTTCATCTATCTTCCATGATCCCTTCTACAACATAGTTCTCGCTCCAAAGATGCATGGTTTCAGCCAATCGGTCCTTGTCGAGGGCCTCACCTGACACGATTCAATATCGCACTGTGCCCCATACCTTCCTCCCCGAATCCACCCTAGATCAACGCATGTAATTCAGCATTACAACACCTACGTCCCGCACGGCTCTTTCCTGCTCCTCCACCAACCCGACACCGCACCAAATCCACTCCAAAGAAATGCCATTGACCATCTCTGCCAATTTAAGATCCTAATTTGAGGAATCGTCTCCCCGGTTGCCATCGACTCTCAGAATCTCCCCACAAGCATTTCATTTAATGCAAAACCATGGTGTAAGGCACTTATTTTTTCTTGTACTTACTATCACGCTAGCAGACACACCCAAAGCCAGTCCAAGGTGCAGTTATACGGTGCCATCAGCTTGTGATTCTCTCATGAGTAGCCAGATATCATCATATCTCTTGCTCAAGAAGAATAGAATATATTCCTTCGACCACAAGTAAGGAATACGACGAAAGTAACTGTAATAATCATCATGGTTATGGGCTGTATACAAGAAAACGAATTTCAAAGGGATGACGATGTTGAACTTGACTTGCACCCAAGTTTACTTGGGAAACAAGTCTCTCTTGTCTATATAAGGAAGCTCATTCCCGAAGTTTCTAAGCATCGGGAAAAAATCGTGAGAATATCCCTATACAAAGCTTTTCGGAGTGTCTCTTCTGCATGTGCGCAAGTGAGAGTCCAAGTCCGTAAAACACTTGTTGGATTGCAATAAAGCTTGGTTTTTCTCATCCTTCAGAAGCTCTCTCTTCCTTCATTCCTCGAAGGGAAACCCCTTTATCTTAAAGGTACATTCACAAATTATTCTTTCTATTCTCCGTATATTTTGTGTTTGTAAACATTGTGAATTTATCATTTACCTTTACACTCACACCTAAAAAGGACACATTGTTAAATCTATTTTAGTCACCCTTACAGCTATGTATGTGCTCTTTCTGCTCTACTTAGTCTAGAAGATATAGTGGACCGGATGTCATTCCTAGAAAGGAAAAGGCCCAAAGAAGGCACCCTAAGCAGTAGGCAAAGTCCGTGCCTGAGGCCAAATTCCTCGGCCTAATACCCGCCCGCCATAACCTATCATATGTTCAGAGGTAATGATTTTTTGGAGCTTCTTTTTCATCCCCTTTTTCCACTATCACCTAGGTAAAGATTTAACTATTCTACATATTTCTCAAGCATAAAATAAAAAAATCAAAGAAAATGCCAAAAGTATACCTCCTCTCATTTAATGCAAACGAACTAAAGACATATCACCAACGATATTTCCCAAAATATCATCAAGAGTTATCAATGGCTAAAACATCATTTAGTCTCGCAAAGTCGTAAAGACTTATAAACCATGTTTCGCTTTCCCAGCAAGATTATAATCAATTAGTTTCATTATCCGAAAAATAGTGACGATACTAATTAGAGACACTGCAGTATCTTTAGAATTCATTTTAAATTGATTGTTAAATATGAGGAGAACCTTAGTGAGCAACTAGTATCATGACAGAGCCCATCAACTCAAGCCGATTTAAAAAGAAAAGATATAATAGCCATTATTTCTTAGCAAATCTTAATTAGCCATACCTTAGTATTTTCCTTTGCATCTATCACTTATATAATGTATATACTAAAGAAGCATTGTAGCCACTTATAAAGTTTCTTAGGATTACATCGCATCTAAAAATTTTAAAATTTAGCATAATCTTTTTTAGCCATTATATCTTCTTTCTAGAAAATCTCTTTTAGTCACATCCAAGTACTCACCCATACGAGTATGGTAAGAATAATTTATACTAACTTTTCTTCTTATAAATCATCTGACCCAAAATTCATAAGCCTCTCAAAAACTCCTTTTCAGAACCAAAACCTGTATTCCTAACATAAATTTTTACCAGATACCTTCACGTTTTAAGATTAATCTGAAAAGTCATGACTATAAATCTTTTTAGTTTACGCTATGTTGTTTTCTCCTCAAGACAAAGATTTTGCTATTCTTGAGTGGTTCCCGAGTAATGGCTTTCTAAGATGAGTCTTGGTAGAGGTAAAGCTTTTCATTTATTTGGAAGAGTATCTTTAATAACATATCACCATAAGTTCGCTAAGGAAGATTGACTTAAATAGAAGAAGCGATACTAAGACAATTAAATGAAATATCATACAATTTCTAAATACGAATAATCTTTTATTCATAAGAGAGACTACATTTTCTCATCTAAGGAGACTACATCCATCTATGCTAACTCCACCAGATCTCTATTTTCTACACACAGCTTATTTAAAACATAGAAGTAATTTACTACATACATATTAGATTTATTACATTTAAATATTTCTTATTATATTTAATAATTTATTTTATCCATCCATACTATATTCTTAAAATAGTAAATGAATATCCACCAATTATTTAACTTCATTTATAATTGAGAGAAAAAGATCAAAGATGAATTTAGCAAACTCATGAAAATATATGTAAGATATTCACTAAGAATCTAAATAAAACGAGAAAGGAAACATAAGACAAAACAAAGAAAAACTTTTTACTAAGTTTTTTATAACTATCTTTCTCTTTATCTAAAGAACCATATTGAAAGATAATATTTTTCATCTATCTTTTACAAACACACTAGCTTTATATAGAAGGTATAAGTTAAAATTTACTCACATCATTCTTAAGAGATAAGAAGATGCTAAAGATTAGGATATGACGCATCTTTTGATTAAAGATAAGAGAATATATTTTTTATTTGAGGGAATATATTCTTATTTTCTTCCATCCAATATTCAGATAGTTTATGGATATATTTAGGTACTATTATCACTATTCTAAAGACTATTTATCTTATCCATAATTTTAACTAAATGATCAATGAGATCCAAGATTATTTCATTAAGGCCATCCGAGATAGAGCATATAGGTACAAATCGCTGTATTCAAGAGGGTATGCTCTACTCGATACTCACATTCTGCGGATATGGCCAATTTTTTTTAATCGGAATGTGATATTTCACACGAGATTCACTATTTATCGCCTTCTTCCTTATGACTATATGTAGGGTCGCTCATCTTTACCTAGGTCAATAGGAGAAGGACTAGCAACCAAGAAACCAAAGGCCGACACAAGAACAAAGTCATTACCTCACTAACACCCAAAATGAACCCTAGCGCCTACTAGACGGTATTAGACCGGGAATTTACAACCCAGCCCGGACTTTACACCTACTTCTTAAGTGCATCGCCTTTCCTTTCTAGGATCACATCCGGTCCACTATATCTTCCGACTAAGTAAGAACCAAAACCACATACATAACGAAAGGAGGTGACTAAAATAGACTTAACAACGGCATCCCTTTCGTGTGAGTATAAAGTAAATGATAAGTGCAATGTTTAAAAACACAAAAATATACCAGAGAATAGAAAGAATAATTTGGCAGGCCATACCGTTAAGATAAAAGAGGTTTCCCTTTCGAGGGACTAAGGAAGAGAGCTTACATTTAAGGATGAGAAAACCAAGCTTTATTGCAATCAACAAGTGTTTACAGGACTTGGACTCTCATAGCACACATACCGAAAAGGAACACTCAAAGAAAAGCTTACAATATGCGTGATATTCTCACCATTTTTCCCGATGCTTAGAAACTCGTAATGAGCTTCCTTATATAGACAAGAGAGACTTGTTTCCCAAGTAAACTTGGAGTGCAAGTCAAGTTCAGATCGCTATCATGAAATTCGCTTGTATACCAAGAAAGCATAACCATGATGATTATTCTAGTTACTCATCATATTCCTTACTTGTGGTCCAAGAAGGAATATATTCTATTCTGCAGCAAGAGAGAATATGATGATAATACACACTACTACTCATGAGAGAATCTCATGATAACTCATGCTAACCGCATACGGACATTTGGGTAGTAATCTACTAGCATGATAGTAAATGCAAGAAAAATAACCTTACACCCATGGTTTGCCATCATCAAGCTCAACATGGGGTTATGGTCCGCGACAACCGCAGAGACACGCCTCGCCGAGATCTTCATCTGTGAGATGGTGGCGTACCGGAGTGGGATTTGCGCAGGAGTGCGCTGGAGGAACGTAAAACCGTGACGGACGTAGGTGTTGTAATGCCGGGCGCATAACGCCTCGATCGAGGTAGTTCAGAGGAAGGTATCACCGGCCGGTCCGATATTGAATCGATCAAGTGAGGCCTCAACAAGGACCGGGCTTGGCACCGGCACTCGCCATCTTTGGAGCATCGAGGGTCGGTTGTAGAGCGGATCATGGAAGATGAATCAAGGACGCCGGAGTCGAGAGAAATGTGGAGACCGGGGCGCGGCGGCGATTTTGGCTAGCTCGTTTTTTCCATCCGCTTAGCTAACTTTTCTTTAATTCCGCGAAATAATATGAGCCGGCCGAGGCTTTCAAGAAAGAGTCAACGACGGAGGCCGAAGTTCACTACATCGAAAGGATATTTATTTCTGATTCGTGTCAAGGAGTTCATTGATAAGTAGTTTTTGAAAGGATAGGAGTCATGTAGGAAGGCTAAAACATTTTGTTGAGTCCGTGAGACTACCGAGGCTTTGGTCTAGGTTCGAAGGTCTCTATCCGTGAAGGTGGCCGAGGAAATTCCATGGTTAGGAACTGGAGGTTTTGGTTCTTTTGAGGAAAGGAGTATGTTTCATGGAGAGGCTTATGAATTTTGGTGGAGCCGGAGTCGCAATTTATAAGAGAAAAGTTAGTATAAATTATTCTTACCATACTGCCATATGGGTCGAGTACTTGGATGTGACTAAAGGAGATTCGATCCTAGAAAGAAGATATAAGTGGCTAAAAATTAAGATTCGTGGCTAAATTTTAAAAGTGGCTAGATGCGATGTAATCCTTTAAGCATATATGCTTTATAAGTGGCTACAAAATGCTTCTTTAGTAGCTATCATGCTTATAAGTGGCTAGATGCAAAGGAAAATACTAAGGAATAATGGCTAAGATTCTTAGAGAATCTTATAATGGCTATTCCACTATCTTTTCTTTTTAAATCGATTCTTCCGAGTTGATGGGCTCTAAGGGTCATGATCGTGACTAGTTGCTTCCTCGACTAAGGTTCTTCCGTCCCATATTTAACAAGTCCAATTTAAACTAAGCTTAATTCCTAAAGAATTACGAGCTGCCTCTCCTAATTAAAGTATCGCCCACTATTTTCCGGATAATCAAACTAATTGATCATAATCTTGGCTTTTTGGGAAAGCCACACCCATCACAGTGATTTGATAAGTCTTTACCGCAACTCGCTGTACGACTAGCCAATGATGTTTTAGCTTCATTGATAACTCTTGATGATATTTTGGGCAAATATCCAAACCATCAACGGATTTGATATGTCTTTACCAATGCCGCTTGATTGACTAGTTGGTTATTTGTCAACCCCAACAAGGGTTTTGATAGCGTGGAGATATATAATAATTGTGACCGATGGTGCTTTGAAAAAGTAAATGCATCAAATATTTTCAAAACCCTTATAAAGAGGATTTTAAAATCCTTTACACCGCCTATGACTTCGCACTGGAAAAATTCCAGCTTTTAAAACCGCTATTATGATAAAATTTAAAATTGCCTAGAATTATAGATATAAAATGCGCCTAATGCATTAATGCAGTATGAAAATATTTAGGGTCTCAGATAATTTTATTTTTGCTATCCAAAGATTATCTAAAAGATATCCGCTCTTACAGGACCTAAAATGTGCTGTAATGGTTTAAAAGAGAGATTTGACGTAGGAAAACTTTGTAAAGGAATATTACCAAATTTAATAAAGTCCGAAAAGAAGTCGGTACCGTCGCTTTTATTTTTAGCGCACTGAGATCACCCGACCGTGATCGTCTGCATAAACAGGCTTGGCATTAGAAACAATTATTTGTCTGCTTAGTGCATCGTAGTCGTTATCTACTTTAATATGCCGAACTTAATGTTGTAACCATTACCATTAATTCTATCTAAGAGATTTAACCATCTACGCTTACTACTTTTTTTCATGCATCTTATTGTAAAACTTATTATAGCTTCACAACTGCTCAAGACAAGGAATTCCTTTTACCTAAAATATGCATACTAAATGTGTCTAAAGCATAAATTATGGCTAATACTCGCCTATACTACTAACATTACCTCTTTCTTTATAATCGACCACTTGCATATCCACATATTTTTTCGCCATTCTCGACCGGTATTTATGTGGTTTGGCCTTTAGTACCGCCTCCCAACCGAGGCTTGACCCATCCGTCTCGATTATAATGTAATCACCGCTGCGTAATTGTAACCGGAGTTTAACTACCAAATCTTTGATTTGTTGTACAAGCTTTCTATCTTCTAGGTTAAACGCTTTTTGGCCTTTTGAAGATGTTTTTGCATATAACGGGCCAAGCTTGCTTAAATCTTTAATAAAGCTTCTTGCATAATTTAATAGTCCTAAGAAGGATCAGAACTTTAGTTTCACTTAACTCATCTATCGAGAAATCTAAAATTTTCTTGGTTATATGTTCTTGGAGCTTAATTCTTCCATCACCAATTTCCATTCCAAGGAATTTGACATTTTTCTTAAAGAGTTCCATTTTCTTCTTACTAATAATAATACCATGTTTAATGAATTCAAAGAAAGACAATTTGTAAATGACTAATGTGATCGTCAATGTTTTTACTAAATACAAGAATGTCATCTATATAAGCAAGAACAAACTTGTCATACTTGGTAAAAATTTCATCCATTTTTCGTTGAAAGATTGATGGTGCATTTTTCAATCCAAAAGGCATAACTAACCATTCAAAATGTCCTTCGGGGCAAGAAAAGGTCCCCATTCAATACTATCTCAGATTTTGACTTGCTAAAACCTCGACTTGCAATCAAATTTACTAAAAACTTTATCATTTTGAATTCTGTTAATTAACTGATTTTATCTCGATGTCATAACCGCCTTCTTTGGTATTATCATTAAGTCTTTTATAATTGATGACCATTCGAGATTTTCCACTAACTATTTCACCGTGATTTCGCATAATAAAAGTCGTTGACCTATGTGGAGAAATAGATTTGCAATAAGTTTTAATTTTAAAAGATCATCAATGTGAATCTTAAAATCTTCTTTATCTAAGTTTGAAAATTCTATTTTTCCCTGCCTTAATTATATAATTTGATTAAGAATATCTAATTTGCAAGAAATCTTATTATTTTCCCAATACTTAAGGGATTTTCCAATTATTTCAAGGTAATCTAACTTCTTTAAAAGTTCATCGATATCTTTTTGTTTCTAATGGACGCTATTTCTCTATATATTTTAGTATTGTCTAGGAAGTTTACTTCAATATCCGGGGTATCATTATAACCAATTTCTACTTCCCATTTCATTGTCTTCTAATTCTATTAAATCTGCTTTATGTGTTCCCTTTACAGGCATAAGCAAGGTTCTCACAGACTGCTTTTAAGACGCTTGACCGTCAGAAGGCTTAGGCTTTGCCGGAGTAATAGGGAGAAAAAGAGAAGATCGACTAAGTATCACATAATCTTTGTAAAGGTCATTTGTCCATTATCCGTCGTAATAAAGTTTAGACCTAATACAAAATCCAGATTATTCATCTTTTTCCTTGTCCATACATGAGGTAAAGGAAAGGAATCGAGAAGGAGTTACAATTTGTATAAAAACTTATTTTCATGTTTTCTATATAAGTTAAGTATAACTACCATCCATTTGTCCATAAGTAACTTTTTTCGCTTCCTTTAAGTGTTGTAACGGAATATGTTTTTCATTTATAATGCATCGTGTACTACCAGTATCAATTAAAGCTTCTAAATAAATTTCTAATCCATCGTCTAAGATTAATTTTACTTTAACTGAGATGTAGGACATTTTGATCATTACATACTGCTCACTATCAACGAGTGAATATTCACTACTACATAACTGGCTGCTTGGGATAATCGGTGTTGAAGAAGAAGAAGGGGTATTTCTGGCTAAGTTATGTTTAACTATCTTTAATTCCTCTTCTACGATATCAAGTCTACTTTCTAAAATTCTAAACGCTTTTTATCCATCCGATTTTCAAGATAGTCGGAGCTAGAGATACATCAAATCTTGTTTGAATACACTTAATGCATCCTTCTATGTAGCATAGTGTACATTTTGCTCGATTAAACTTGCTAGGGAAAAATTTGCAGATAAAACAAGGTATGTTATCAAGACCTGCTTTAATCTTCCAATCATGATCACAAATTTGTACATCCATTAATTCATTATCAAAGATCATAATCTAGGAAGTAATCGTAATTCAAATTCCATGGATTATTATGATAAGAGTGAAGAGATGACTCCAATAAACTGTGTGTTAAGATTAATGTTTTATTATCAAAGTAATAATAAAGTTCGAACTCGAGATTACTTAAAATATTGTCTATATGTGCTATAAGAATTTGTGGGACATTTGGAATTTGCATGCATATGTTTTTAGATATCGCTAAAGATATATTCCAAATAATAAAAATCAATTCAATATGCCATAGATCAAGTGTTGTGAAACAATCAGAGACAATCAATCAAGTTTTTCAACGCTTAACCGCTTAAACGGATTTGGATCAATTCGAGGTAATTCAGGCATTTCAGGAATATCTACTATTTCCATAAAGTTTAGATCAAAATTAAACATATTATCTTTTTCAATCATTTCATCAATAAATGTGTGTCTGTCGCTATCATCACTATCGGATTCATAAACCTCTTGTCCAGATTGAATAGCAGAAACAATGCTGTAGATAGATTCAGTGTCTGACATAAAGGCATCAATAGCAATCAAATCTTCTTGAGTGGTTTCGATTAAAATAGAGTTACGATCTCTACTATTTTTCTTTTGGGACAAGTGTTACTTAAATGATCTTCGCTACCACATGCAAAGCAAGATAATTTGTTCATAGTTTCTATTGGGCCCTAATTTTCTTACGTGTTTATCTTGAATCAAGTATGGTTTTCTTTTGTTTGATTTACACAAAATAAGTTTTCTTGAAGGGCTTTTTAGACTTCTTTTATAAGGTTTCTTTCTTTTAAACCATAAGCCCCGACTAGTATAAATCACTACGTAAAGAGTATTCACCTTTCTTAAGTCGCTTTGGATTTGTATGTTTGTGCATTTTTCTTTGAGTATGTCTAGTATGAATCAGACTTTTGTCCAATAGTCCATCGAGGGATATTGGGTTGATAAACTTGTTCCATGGTAGTCCATTTATCGAAATTTCTAGTCCTAAAGCACCGTGTAATTTTCGCATTAACTTATTACCTAATTTTGGCTAAAATGCATTTCAAATACAAATGTATGAAAATATTCTAAGAGAAATGGTTTAATTTCTTTCCAATTTGCCGTGCTAAGTCGCTCCATGGATAACCGCATTCTTTTGGAGTTCTACATTGCTGTTAGGATCTCTTCCAAAGTTGATTAGAGTATGGATTTTGTTAACAAAGTTATAAGGATTTGGTCCTAAACTTACCATATATTGAAATTCTAAGTGTTGTTCTGCTTATAATTTTCCCACAAAGCTGACATCTTTCACCCAAAAATGTTTCTAAGTACCTAAACATTTCTTTCAAATTGCCCTGGGTCTTTAAAATTTCAGATATAATCGTGAGACAACTCGACCTTTCCATACGCCAATAACATTTGACCATATTTGTGATCATGTGTCAGGATTAATATGACCTCTCTGCTTTCACTTTGAAATTTTATAGGTTGTTCCAAGGGCATCTGCCAGCTTCTGGTTTAATGTTATCCGAACTTGGATTCTTTCGTAAGGCGCTCGAGGTACCGACTATAATTATATACCGAGGGAAACGGTGGTGCTTGACTTGGTGAACTCAGACTACCTTCTCCTTCCATGAATTCTTTTAAACTCATGGTGTCTTTTGCCGGAAATGTTATCTTCGGTAGAATATCGAAGATAATGCTTTTCAATGTTGCCTTGCTATCATAGTATAAAGATTCTAATTCATTTAATTGTCCTATTGAGACCAACCGTGGCTCTTCAAGTTCTAATAATTCATCTCGAGATAAATAACATTTCTAGTTCTCTAGGGTAAAGGATTGGATCTTCGTATTTCGTGTAGGATTCAATGTTGACCATACTATGCTACGCAAGATCTTCGATAAACGCTGAGCTCGATTCTTGCTCTTGATCGTGATTCTTTTTCTTATAGTGACCAAACGTAATGACGCTTTCTCCTTTACTATTTGTATATACATAAAAGAATCTTCGAACTAAGATTTCATCTCGCTTAGAAAAGAGATCTAAATTCCATTCTTCACCGCTAATGTTTCCGGCGAAAATTTTGCCGTTTAAGTAGTCTAATGCCTTTATTTCCTATTAAGTTAACTACATCATCTATGCGTAGCTTGAAATGGGTAATCGCTTAGTATTAGTTACCTTTCCTAAGAAACCAATACATATGAGTAGATTTTACCTTTGAAACGCCTATATCCTTTGGTTTGCATATACCAACCTTAATATTATTTGCAAATTCAATAATATTCATTATATAATCCGCTACAAATATTCCACCATTATTATTCATATCTATTTCCAAGAATAACATTGCTTGTTCTAAGGCCGGCATCAAGTAAGCACAACATAAAACTTTAGTACCTAACTTTTCGGCCCTAGACCTTTAATTCCGATAACTAAAAGTCCAAGATGAATTAGATTAAATTTTTTGACTAGTTCAACGAGGGAAACATCATCTACTAGATTTAAACTTACCATACCATAAATATAGGGGGGTACTTGTATCTAAGAGGGTGTATCCTAATAAAATCTCATTATTTACTCAATTTTTTTATGGCCAAATTTTTTAAAAATGTGGATATGTGTACTAACACGATTCTATATCTTATCGCCTTCTATTAACTCCTATGAACTAGGGTCTTCATTATTTTTACCTAGTCCTAATAGTGGAGAAGGACTAGCAACCAAGAAACCAAAGGCCGAGTACAAGAATAAAGGTTTCGCTATTCCTCTCAATTTTAACACCCAAATGAAAGATCGCCAACGGACATTATTTTTATATTTAAATATTTTTACTGGAAATGTATAACCTATAAGTTATCTAATTTAGTTTGTAAAATCCTATGTGTTTCTTTTAACTAACAAATTAGAGATTTCCTTCAATTAGAGTATTTACCTCCATCTCAACTCCTAAGCTCTATTTTAGAAAAATTAGATAAGATAAATACTCTATCTAAACAATTAGAAGAAATCTCTAGTAATTTAGATTTTATTAAAGAAACACAAAGGATTTTACAAACTAAATTAGATAACTTACTTAAAAAAGTTAATTTTGAAGATTTCCCTACTTCCGAAATAAAAAATATTTCTGAAAATATAAAAATATTAAGCTCCTCACCCGACGCTGACGATCTTATCAACAAGTTCAAGCGGGTTAAAACTTGAAGGCGTAAAAGAGGCTGCTTTAAAGCAATGGCTCTTTTACCAAGTGCCTCCCGAGCCATCCAAAAATAGATAAGCCTAGAGCTAGTTTCAGTGGAACTCGTTCTCAAAACTTTTTAGGTAATATTCTCCATAAAAATAATGAAGATGAAGTTCAATTAGATGAGTTAATAGATATTGATAAAGATATAGAACTCTTTAGTACACATCAACTCCATCTTTTAAATCCTAAAGTTCTTTATAAAACAAAATTTTTCGAAGTAAATAATGGTTTATTTAGACATTACCGTGAAGTACAAATAAGTTGTACAAGCAATCGATATATGGTAAGTTTAAATCTAGTAGAGGATGTTTCCCTCGTTGAACTAGTCAAAAAATTTAATCTAATTCATCTTGGACTTTTAGTTATCGGAATTAAAGGTCTAGGACGAAAAGGATTAGGTACTAAAGTTTTATGTTGTGCTTATGATGCCCGATGGACAGGCACCGAACAAGCAATGTTAGGTGTTATCAAGTAGATATGAATAATAATTGTGGTATATTTTATTGTAGCCCAGATTATATAATGAATATTATTGAATTTGCAAATAATATTATATGCAAAACCAAAGGATATGAGCTGCTTCAAAGGTAAAAATCTACTCATATGTATTGGTTTCTTAGGAAAGGTAACTAATACTAGCAAAGCATCTCCATTTCCAAGCTACGATAGATGATGTAGTTAACTTAATAGGAAATAAAGGCATTAGACTACTTAAACCAAAGAAAATTTTCATCCTAAACATTAGCAGTGAAGAATGGAATTTAGATCTCTTTTCTAAACGAGATGAAATCTTAGTTCTCAAGATTCTTTTATGTATACAAATAGTAAAGGAGAAACGCCATTACGCTTCCACTATAAGAAAAAGAATCACGATCAAGAGCAAGAATCGTAGCTCCAACGCTTATCTCAAGATCTTGCGTACCGATCGTAGTATGGTCAACATTGAATCCTACTTAAATACCCTCAAGATCCAATCCTTTACCCTAGAGAACTAGAAATGTTGTTATCTCCGAATGAATTATTAGAACTTGAAGAACAAATTGGTCTCAATAGGACAATTAAATGAATTAGAATCTTTATACTATGATAGCAAAGGCAACATTCGAAAAGCATTATCTTTCGATATTCTCAAGATAACATTTCCAAAGAAAGACACCATGAGTTTAAAAGAATTCATGGAAGGAGAAGGTAGTATACACCAAAGTCAAGCACCACCGCTTCCTACAAGATATAATTATAGTCGCACTCAACGCCTTTACACCGAAAGAATCCAAGTTCCAGATAACATTAAACCAAGAGGCAAGTTAATGCCCTTGGAACAACCTATAAAATTTCAAAGTGAAAACAGAGGTCATATTTTGAACATCACAAAGACATGATCCACAAATATGGTCAAATGTTATTGACGATGGAAAGGTCGTTGTCTCCGATTATATACTTAAATTTTAAAGACCTGCATTAATCAAGAAATGTTTAGGTACTTAGAAACATTTTGGGTGAAAGTGTCAAAGCTTTGTGGGAAAATTATAAACGAGAACAACACTTAGAATTTCAATATATGGTAAGTTTAGGACCAAATCCTTATAACTTTGTTAACAAAATCCATACTCTAATCAATCGGAAGAGATCCTAACACCGCAATGTAGAACTCCAAAAGAATGCGTTATCCACTTGGAAAAATTTTAGCCCTCGCAAATTGGAAAGAAATTAAACCATTTTCTTAGAATATTTTCTA